>PPHD01026925.1:0-11315 GCA_002909625.1 Bambusicola thoracicus
AGCCACAGCTCCCCAAGCCTGTAGGGTTGCTTGGGGTTGTTATGACCAAAATAGGTTAATCTCTGTCATGTTGTCCATTAATTCTCAAATTATTTTTAAACAATTATCCTTTTTCTGAACTGTACAGCAATACAGAGCAAACAGCCTGTGACAAACCAACACTGTCAGTGACAAAACAGGGGAAGCAAATGTGTATACAGAAGCACACTTGCTCCTGTCTCAAGACCTTGTGCAGACTGAGAGGTGACCACAACAAGCTCTAAATTCAAGCTTGGTGAGCAGGCTTTTAGAATAAACACAGCAGATTTCAGTTTAGCAAAACAAGTTGTCCATTTAAAAGCTATGGCTAAACAAAGAGCTCCACAAAATGGTTTCAGATATGCATAATTGAGTCTAATAAATGTTTTATTGTTTTATTAGAAATTCTTAGAGCTGGACTTCAGCGTAATGCAATATTACTGACAATGTTATATAATCTCTCTTATTAAAATTTAGCTGACAATACTATTTCATTTCTTCATCTGACACCTTGCTTGGATATCCATCTTAAATAAGACTTAAAATATGCTTTGGCAGAAAGCTTCCCTGCACAGAACATTCCATTTAAAAATTAATCCCTTGCAGCCTCTGTTATTCAAAGCTGGAAGAGTTTACATTAGTGTTTTAAGACTAGAGTAAATGACTCATCAAAACCCCACTTCACTGGACTTAAATCAGAGGTGAACACACATAAGTACTAGGGAGACTGGGCTCTTGTTTCCTGCTCCTACAAAATCTGATTCATATGCATTGTGTTCTTTCACACACAACCTTGGGAATTTGGCCCACTACACGTAAGAACAAAGTTACCTCTGCTGTTAAAAATTTGATATAATGCGAGGATAAAGGAGAAAAGTAGAAAACTAAAACTCAAGTATAATTCTTTTAATATCATCCTACTGTGATTATCTTGTGCCATTTTGCTGGCCTCTGAGCAGGTAAAACATATAGCCCTGGTAAGTTCAATTCAAAAACTCATTAAGAAAACCCACAGCCGTAATGTATAGATCCATCACAGTATTTCAATATTGTAGGTCACCGTGATGCTTCCTTACATTTTTAACTCCAGTGTAGGTTCACCAAGGCTGAAATCCTTACTCATGGCAAAGCCAAAAAGATCTGGGTGCAGACACGTAGGGGTTTCCTCTGAAAACAAAACCAGATCATACCATGTGTACCTAGGACCTTAACCTACCTTTTCAAGTTGTGCTACTTATTACACAGCCCTTGTCTATTCTACAAGCATTCCACTCCACTAACACAGAATTCAACTGCTTAAACAAAGAATATCAGATCAAATCACTTATATACTGCTCTGCACCTTGGGCTGCCTCTACATCCAATCTGTCATCACCATAGAGCTACCTTAGCTACATACTGAACTTTCACATTAACTTATAGTACTTATGAAACTCCTTCAAAACAGGAGGACACTCCCTCAAGTGAGAGGAACCTCATTCTCTACTGTCCTCCAACTAGAATGAGATTAGACAGGACTCATACAACATCTGTTACACCAGATGGGTTTGTCACTGACCAGACAGAATAAAGTTATTGCAAACACTGCAGGAATCAAATAGTGAATTTACTGTTGAGAGACTAGAGCTGGCTACTAAGGTTACCTTGGCATGTCCTAGCAAAAAGAAGACATCACAGGTCCTTGAGAACTAGTGATGGGGAAAAAATCCATAAAGCCACCTTATTTTGCATAGATTTCCATCCTAATTTTTCTACCGAACGTGCTAATTTTATAAACTTGTCTTGATTTTATTAGATAGTGCATTGATTCCAATTAAAATAATTGAAAAATGATATGATTAATTTTGCAAATTGTCTTCACCAAGCTAGCATCAACAATGTTGTCATGTAAATAACATTATAAGAAACTCACCTTGTAATTTTTCATATGCAAACATTTCTAACAAAATTAAAAATAAATATATTGCCTTTGTCTGTCTTTAACTATGCCACTTACCTTATTTTGGAAGACTGAGAGACTTCTGCATCTGCCTACCAGATAAGCATCTCATTTATGTCAGGTGTGTTTCTTAGGACTACATTTTCTCTGATTATATTTACGTAGGGATGGGAACTTAGTTTTTTGTTTAAGTTCTCTGACTCAACTGGACAGATTGTGATATAGATTAGACAGACTATTTGCCAGATGAACATTTGATGCTTTTGTTAGCCAGCACACACAAAAACATTTTGGTATTACAACAGCCAAACAATTTATTACCTAGAATGCTCTAAATATTATGTTACTGAACTGCAAATGGGGTTTATTCCACCCATGGCTTCTGGAGAGGTCTCCCTCTGGTATCTGCTCATTTGAAGTCTCCAGTAGCTTTGATCCTCTTCTTTTCCATAAAATACACAAGAGGGTTGTGTTGCCATCCAGAGGAACCTCAACAGGATGGAGAACTGGGCTGACAGGATCCTCAAGAAGCTCAACAAAAGGAAGTGCAAAGAACTGCATGTGGGAAGGAACAACCCCAGGCACCAGCACATGCTGGGTGTCACTCAGCTAGAAAGTAGCTTTCAAGAAAAGGGCCAGGTTGCTCTGGTGGGCACCAAGTTTACATGAGCCAGTAATGGGCCACTGTTGAAAAAACATGACTTTTAGTCTGATGATATCCTGGGACATATTAGGCAAAGTACTGACATCAGGACAAGGCAAGTGACTCTTCCTCTCTGCCCAGCACTGTTGAGGCCACATCTCAAGTACTGGGTCCAGTCTGGATTCCCCAGTACAAGAGAGACATGGAAACACTGGAAAGAGTCTAACAAAGGGCTACCAAGATGATGGAGGGACTGGGGCATCTCTCCTGTGAGGAAAGGCTGAGAGCTGGGACTGTTCAGCCTGGAAAAGGCTTGGGGGAATCTCATCAATGCCTATAAATAACTGAAGGGAGGGTGCAGATAACCAATTCAGGTTCTGTTCAGTAATGCCCATTGCCAGGACAAAAAGCAATGGGAACAAACAGGAACAGAGGATGTTCTACCTGAACACTTCTGTATTGTGCAGGTGGCAGGCACAGAGAGGCTGTGGAGTCTTCTCCTTGGAGATCTTCATAAATTGTCTGGACATCATCCTGGTGTCTTAGTTTCAGCTGGGATAGAATTGTTTTCTTCCGAGTGTCTGGTATGATGTTGTTTCATTCAAAAAAATGACGTTTGACCAGGGTGACTTCAAGAGGTCACTTCCATCCTCAGCTATCCTGTGACCCTACAAAAAAAAAAAAAAAAAAAAAAAAAAAAAAAAGTGTCAGTAACTGCTCCCCCAGCTGCTCAGACTTAAAACTAATAGGAATAAATGCCTTTCTTCAGGATAGTACATTCTGTCTCCAGCTGCTAAACACACACACACAAAATTCTATTAAAGGATAGGGTAAAATTAGTCCATGTAGTGGGTTAGCCATGGCTAACAGCCCAACTCCCACCCAGCTACTCAATCATTGCCCTCATCCCTCCCACCCATCAGCAGCACTGGGGTGATAATAGAACTAGAAGGAGAAATCTCATTGGTAGTGAAAGGTAGAGAGATTGCTTACCAGTTAGCATCAAAGACAAAACAGAAACAAGTCTGGGAAAATGAAGTTATTTGCAATTGAAACTTAATGAGTGGTTTAGGTAGTGAGAAACAAGGCTTTTTCATGACCTAGTCCCTTTTTCTAGAGTCTTTGCTCCCTAGAACTCTTCACCTCAGGGCAGCTCAAGGGCATGACAGCTCCTGTATGCTGCTCCTTCCTCCTCACACCTTTCTCCCATTTCCAGTGCAAGTCCCTGCCATAGGCATCAGTCCTGTGGACAAACATGCTACAGCATGGGCTGTCCATGGGAGGCAATACACATATCTCTTCCACCATGGAGCACGTTCTCCTCCTCCTCTGCCCTTGATGTTCCCTCTGCTGCTTCTTTCTGTGATTCTGGTTTTGTTTTGATACAGTTTGATTTTGTTTTCTGCATTTTCTTAAATTTTTTTTTCTCAGAGGTGCAACCATCTTGGCTGTTGGGCACAGACATGCCCTGGATTTTGATTAACTGTATAATACAGGAGGAAAAGGCACTACTCTTTTTCAGGCAGATTAATTCTTTGGAAACTGAGTGTTGGTGCTACTGAGTACCTTAGTTTCACTTTACAGTAGTTTTGTGAAGTAAGTAGAACTATTAGAACAGGAAAATTAGCAAATTTTGTTACTAAATTTTTCTTTTTGAGATCCTACTCATTTTTTTCTGCTAGCACAGTTTTTGATCATCGTTTTTTTGTTTTTCCAAAATACAGAATTCTATAACTTTGAATGTTCTACTAATTAACAAATCACTAAAAATCACTACTCTGCTCTAGCAAGATTAATAGCAAAGTGAAATTAACAAACAAAATAATCACTTTTCCTCTTAATCCATTTTTATTTGATCACACAGAACTGGTACTATTGAAGAACCAGATGATGTACTTTTTGAGCTATTACGTAGATCTCAAAGAAAGTTATGAAAATTGTTTTGAACATCATATATTTAATCTAACTATATTTCTATTAATTCAAATATTAGATTTCTTCTGGTTGTTATATATTTCACGGAATCATAGAACAATTTCAATTGGAAAAGACTTTTAAGATCATCAAGTCCAATAATAATACAGTACTACAATGTTCACGACTAAACAAGGTCTCTAAGTGCCACATCCACATGTCTCTTAAATGCCTCCATGGATGGGGACTCCACTCTTTCCCTGGGCAGCCCACACCAATGTCTAACCTTGCTTTCTGTTCAGAATTATAGAATCGCCAAATATTTCTTCTCTAAACCATGTTCCTTAGTACTACATTTACATGTTTCTTAAACACCTCCAGGGATGGTGACTCAACCTCCTCCATAGGCAACCCATTCCAGCATCTGATCACTCTTTCAGCAAAAAATTTTTTCCTAATATCCAACCTGAACCTCCCCTGGTGCAATTTGAGGCCATTCCCTCTAGTTCTATCACTAGTCATGTGGGACAAGATGTCAACATCCACCTCACCACAACCTGCTTCCAAGTAGCTATAGAGAGCAATAAGGTCTCCCCTGAGCCTCCTCTTCTGCAGACTAAATAATCCCAGTTCCCTTAGTCATAAGGCTTGTGTTCCAGTCCTCTCACTAGCTTTTCTGCCCTTCTCCAGACACACTTCAGGGCCTGAATGTTTTTCTTGTAGTGAGGGGACAAAACAGAATACAGTACTTGAGGAGCTGCCTCACTAGAGTTGAGTACAAAGGGATTATCACCTCTCTGCTCCTACTCACTGCAGTATTTCTCATACAAACCAGAACGCCATTGCTCTCCTTGGCCACCTGGGCACAATACTGTCTCATGTTTAGCTGAGTATGAACCAACACTCCCGGATCCATTTCTTCCACACAGTCTTCCAGCCACTTTGCCCCAAGCCTGTAGCATTGCTTGAGGTTGTTATGGCCAATGTGCAGGACCTAGCATTTGATCTCATTGAACTTCATCGCATTGGCCTCGGCCCAGTGATCTAGCCTGTCCAAATCCCTCTGCAGGGCCTTCCTCCCCCAAAGTAGATAGACACTTTCTCCCAAACTGGGGTCATCTGCAAATGTACTGAGTGTGCACTTAATCCCCTCATCCAGAAATTCTTCCTGACTCCTAATCTAAACCTCCCCTGGTGCAACATGAGTCAATTTCCCCACATTCTAGCTTCTTTTCACCTGAGAAAAGAGGCCCGCATCACTACAAACTCAAGTTGCTGTAGAGAGCAATAGTGTCACCCCTCAGCTTTCTTTTCTTGAGATAAAGAATTTCTCAAATAAGCATGCTAAAAATAAGGACATCTCTGGGTCTCCAAAGGTTTCTTTATTAATTTTAGCTGATAAATGTTTCATAAATGTAATAGTCATCCAGGAGAAGGAGTCAAAGTTAGCGACTCTCTCATTAAAGAGGCTCTGAAGGTTGAGTAGGATGTACAGTCATGCTACACTTACAGGCACACTCATATTTCATCTCGCTGACAGAGCTTCAAGGAGAGTGAACTTTTTCTCCCTTCCTTTTCATCCCATATAGTCTCATGTGAGAAATTTTCCTAGATGGGAGGGGCATGAAACTGTTAAGGCAGGAAATGGAAACTCTTTTAGTTGAGTCAGGGAAATGAAACTGAACCATATACAACCTGGATAAATGTCTTATATACAAAGTTGAACAATAGAAGGGAAGAAACTTGTCTGGACCCTTCTGTGCCACAAAACAAACAAGTTACTTTATTTTCATTATTTAGAAGAATGAAATTATGTATCCAGCTTCAGGACACAATTTCCAAGTCACTGGAGCTCTCTGGATAGTATAATTCAGGATGTGTGCTGTTACACCTAAATTCTTCATAAGGATAGAAGAGAACACCACGCATACGGAGATAGGATTAGGCCAGAAGGAGAAAAACAAGAGATAATTTTGAATGTTATCATCATAGAAAGTGCTGTGTCTACCCTATCATGGAAAACAGTTACAAGAGTGAGCTCAGGCAACAGTGCATGCTGGCAGGAGTGTTCTTTGGGTCATCTGATGGTGTCCCTGGACTTGTGCTGTGGACCTGACCCCTCAGGAACAGTGCTGGCTAATGCTTCTCATCAGGCTCCATGGTCTAATCAGCCTCTTAGTCTCTTGTTTTCCTGCACTTTAACAGCAGAGCTTAAAAATAACCAGGATCTTTCATCTGTGCATGACCTGCTGCAAAAGCAGGTAGGAGTTGCAGGAGATCAGAGTTTGGAGAGTGTGGACTCCCTGAAAACAGTGTAACTCCAGGGACTAAAGCTTAGCAAGAACCAGGAACTCAGACAGCTTCCTGGGAAGTGCCCTATAGTTGTGTATTTGCCTGCCTGCTATCCAACTTGACTCCCCATAGTGCACCAAACTATCAAAAGAAAACTTCCTGAATCATTTTAGATCCCATTGCATTTTTCCCTACAGGAAGGAGACAGTGACTGCCCATCAGCACCTTTGGTTTTGGAGTTGACAGGAGAGAAATAGTTCACCTTAGTACCATGACATTTGTATTTCATGTTATGGGTATCATGTCTTATGAACTAGCTAAGGAGCACTTGTGTTTCTTGATCGAGTATTGACAATATTTAAGTCAGACAATGAAATAAACACTGCTGCTGTCAAACTAGAGACAAAGGGGAAGTGTAAGACCAGATAAGCAATACCTGAATTAATCAGAAATCTCTGTCTCAGGACCATATCTACCAGTGAATAGCTAACTACAGAACCACATGAAATAGAGAGAAAAGAAGAAGGGGAAGAACCTGGCAGAGTTGCACTGGTTTTACCCCTGCACCGGGGCCAAGTAACTGCTGCTCCCCTGCTTGAAAGGAGTGGCCACTCTACTGAAAGGGTGACACCACCACCAATCACTGCATGACAAACAACACTGCGTGGGGCTGACAGGTTGTGACCAGCAGCCCAGAAGAAAAAACAAACAAGCAGTCCTATGACTGAGGAGGAGAAACCTCCACCACAAGCATCATGCTCCTTCCTTGACAGGACTGCAGGATGCTGATGATGTGTCATAACGCCTCCTGCCCCTTCTGCTTAAGGAGGAAGCTGTCAGCCTGAGGACTCCAAGCTGTGTTGGAAGGATGAGCGTGACATCCAAGAAAAAAGGATGATATTTGAAGGCTTTCTTGGGTAATATTTTAAAGGGTATTAAAGAAACGTTTCTTAGTCCTTATAATCAGTTAAGACAATGTGTTAGTATTCCTGCTAATAAAAAAAATAAATGTTTGTTGTATTTTTATTAGACTGTTAAAGTGGTCTGACAATAAATTCTTAGCACATGCATAATGTGTTCCCTTCTGGCCATAAAAAGATTTGGAGTGTATCATCTGCTTCTCATTGCCTGGGAGCACTTTCTATCAGCTTTCTGGCCAACGTGGATCTTATTTCAGCTTCCTGAATGCTTCAGTGAAGAACACCTTCAGGAGGACAGTGGTTTTCTCCAGGGACCAGACACAAAAACCTATGCCTAAATGAATTACCTGTAACTATTTGGGAAGGCTCCAAAAGAAACAGGAATTGAACTGAGATCATGTCTGCACTCAACATAAATTCACCCTGACTGTCAGCGTAGCACTTCTGCATGGTACTTTTTATCCCAGGGGTTTCCAGGGCACTTTACCTATGAAATTTGCATGTTAATTATTCATTTAATTCTGGATTCATCTTTCTGAACCACTGAAACATAGTAGTTATTCTACTGGACATGGCAACATCCAACAGAGTGTGTGGGTAAAGAAGTAAATTGTTAATTATATGAAAAGTGAATCATAAGGCAGAACATAGTCACATAGCTTAATGCATTTCCCAGCTCAAAAATAGCACTTTCGGCAACATAATGCCAGTGAAATTGTCTCGTGTATCAATTTGTTAATAAAAAAATTGAATCACTGACATTTTTACAGCATATTGTATGCTGATGGCCATAAAGTTTTTAAGGGGTATGATCTATCAGTGAAACCTCTGCAAGGAAAATAATCTTTCCCTTAGATTAACCTGTAATTAATCTTTTCTATTTTGACATTTCAAAGTCATTTTGATACCTGGAATTGAAAACTAGCCAAAACTTTCTTAGAGGCCACAGATTTCCATTAGCAAGCCCAATTTTCAGGAACACTAATGAGTCCCTGGCATTTAATCTAGCTTTGTTTTAGGATGATTGGAAAATCCCTTGGAGAAGAAAAATATCATTTCTCCCTCTTCAGCTGGAAGAAAAATGATGATCGAAAAAGCTGCAAAAGAAACCACAATGCCAGCTTTGTCAGGAAATATTTACATCTCTGCAGTTTTAATGCAAAAGGCCTTCTGCATTCTCCCATTTGCAGCGTTTCATGTCTGAGCTGGCAAGTTGCCTGAAGGCCCGATCCTCTGACAGAGTTATTGTCAGGGAGGTCAGCTGTAAATTTCAATCAGTCAGTGCAGGGCACAAGGAAAACATTGTCAGGAATATTTCCCTGCAGCCTAGCATGAGATATAAACACTGAATGTATGGCTCTAAGCATAAATCTGCAAATAATAACTCACCCTGGAAAATGAGAATTTTAAATTTGCACTACAGCCTGCTACTGAACTACAACTTCTCCATTGATAGCTGCTTTTCTTTGCTGGGGAGAAATTTCTGCCATGATTCCTGAAGTCAGAGACTTAAAAAAAAAAAAAAAAAAAAAAAAAAAAAGAACATTATTCTATTACAGGTAGTAAACACCAGAAATTACTGTGATAATCACATGCTAAGCAGTCAAAGAAGAATTATAATTACAGACATTAGAATTACATTGTACATTCATGTGAATTATATCTAAATTGAGTCTAAATTACAATATTTGCATTTAATTTTTGTTGTTCCCAGCTCATAAATTCTTATCACGGGCCTTTATCTTAATCATGGTATGAACACACCAGAATATTACTACCAATTTAAATGAAGTTTAAAAGCAAAGTCTGAAGAAAGTCAGAGGAAAAATAACATTACATTCCTTATTCTACTGGTTCCTAAGAAAAGCATGGATTTGGAATTTCAGTCATCACAAGGCATGATGTTATTCAGCCCTAAAACATAACTTCAGACCCATCCTTTCGTATACTTTTCCGAATTATGACCACAATCAAACAGAGTTATGTATGCAAACTGAGAAGTGACCACATTTCCTTCAAAAGTCTATCTTGTTGAAATCATCATTCCAGTCTGAGATCCCACTGTCCATGATCTCACTGTCCATGCTGCCAACGAGGATGTTAAATAACACCTACTATGTAGGCTGCTCATTTACTCCCACAGCTCCATAACTTGGCCACAACTCTACATCCACTGCACACCTTCTGCAGACCCTACCTCTTCTGACTGCCCAACCAACAGCCAAAGGCAATAGGCACTGTCTGCAGACTCACGTGAGGAAAGCTGTATCCCTCCCAGAGCTCTGCTGTGCCAGGGACAGCTGCTCCAATTGTGCTGGAGACCATCCAGCTCCACAGCTGGTGAATTCAAACCACCTTCCACAGATTTGAAGCCACCTTCAGTACAACCTGATGTGTTGGCTGGCTGTGTTAAGACTTTGGTACTACCACAGAGAGTCATTTGTATGTCCCTTTGGGCAGGACACAACCTCAGTCAGGCTGAGTGTAATTAACAGATCTGATTTAGGCTGTGTGAGAATTTGTGGCTAAATGTTCTAGGGTGTTCTACCATGATAGCTATACAAGTCTGATTTATGGTGTTATAAGGAGCCATGCCTCAACTCATAGCGCTACCTGCACTACGGGCAGCAGTGCATCACTTTCTACTGCCTGTAACTTTGAATGTACAACCTTCAACCACAGCTTTTAGCCACCCTTCCATATTCTCCTTTAACTGCCGAAAAAGAGACCACCTCAGGCATAAAGCTAGAAGCTGTATATGTGAACCCTCAGCAGACAGGTTCAAACATAGCACAAGGGAGTTCAGAAGCAGGTTCACTCAAGGTCTGAATTTGAATGATTGGAAGAAGTTATAGTGCTCGTGTGAGTTCTCACAGTGCTGCACAGTTAACTTCATCCCTGCTCTGCTAACACAAACCCAAGGCTTATGTTAACAGGATAAGCCAAACTGTTATCACTTCTACTTACCACTTAAGATAAAAATAACTCTGTGGTTTGTTCTATCCTCTGGGTACAAAAGTCCTGTCTTGCTTGGTGGTTTGAGGATTCAGAGAACACAAACTGAATTGGAAAGGCTGTTGGTATTATATTAAATGTTCTTTTACATCCTTGCCTGCTGCTTTCTCAAAATAGTCAGCTACTCTTTGATATGTACAGGAGCTGAGACTACAGATCAGGACCCAAGTTTCCCTATGCTGACAGAGGAGGAGCAATTCACACAGGGTGGAAAAAAATGAGATGTCTTCTTTAGGGATTGTCCTCCTTCAGAGTTAGGGACACGGAGAGAATATTTGTGTTTGAAATATCTGATTTTGTGGCACTGTGCCAGGATATTTGATTGTCCAAAAAAAGAAGAAAAAAAAAAAGCCCTGAAGTGAAATTATGCCCCTTCTTACTCACTGTTAGATGAATGCCTTTAACAAAGGATGATGGTTTCTGTTCCACTAAATTTTCAGCTCATAAGAATGTACACAGGGTGCAAGCTTGCTTTCATGTAAATCTGTTCTAGTAGTGATATTGAAACATTCACTGACATAGAATGAAGTTTAGTCATTAACTTGGAATAGTCTTATTTCACTTGTCAACCCCC
>PPHD01026926.1:0-11315 GCA_002909625.1 Bambusicola thoracicus
CTCAACCTTTCTGACCAGTGCGTTACCTTCCTAATTCTTTCTTAGTGACATGCCTTATATATTCTCTGTGCATGTATTGATTTAGCTTATAATTGAGTGCAACTTCCCCATGCTGACCAGGTTGGGTAATGGCATTACATTTTTTAAATTAGTCTACAGTAACTCCTACAATATAACTGCATCCTAAGATTCTCTTGTTTATGGTGTGTCTGCTACACTTCATCACAAAATGCTCCTGCATCCTTCTTTACCTGAATACGCAGGTCAAATAGACAGGCAGCGCTTCATTTAACTCAGTATCACAAGTCAAAATTGGAGCTAGCATGTTTTAAATAGGCTGCTAGCTACTGAAATATTTGGTTTCACTTGTGAAGACTGCCATTTTCTTTTTTTACCTTGGTTTTGGAATAAAACTGACTGAAATATGTGGAGAAATTCCCAGTTTGACTGGTTTTATCTTAATGGGCAGAAGGAAAAATCTTCCTTATGATAAGGAAAATGGAAGGTAATCGTCACAATACCTGGAATTACAATCACTTTTCAAGGAAGTCTCATGGGGAAAAAAGGTGTTGATGCCTCATGTAGTAAAGGGGTGTTTGCAATGGATGTTTGCTCATTGCTTATGCAAGGCAAATTGAAGTGGTGCTGCTTCCCTTAGCAGCACACTGTCATTCCAGCATTCCTATGTTCTACAGTAATTGTGATGAATTTTTCTCTGTGGTTGGGGCAATTTTTAAATTCAAATTAGCCATCATAAATCATAAAATACTGTGAGATGATTTCACATGTTAATCCAGCGGATGGAGTTAAGCAGCTGCATACGTTCTGACTTCATCTCTCCAGGACAGGGCTACATTTGGACTGTAAGGATACTTACTTCAAGTACTGCTGATGCTCTTTATCTGCTTTCCAGGAAGTCCTGTAATCTGCCGCTGCAGAATTGAGCTCCTGCTTCAGCTGGTTCTTTCTATAGATTTCCTCCAACTCAGAGCCAGATGCTGGTTTCTAAGTACAGCATAAGAAAATGTTCTACAGTTTCTGTTTGTTTTCAAGGATAGATTTTGTTGTGACATCCCTCTCGAACTGTGCAAGTTGAGTTGGGACAGAATATTTTTTAATATAAAATTAAATAACAGTTTTGCTGAGTAAGTCAATCTGCAAAGTGCCTCTAAGACCGTTTACTATGATCTGACCTTGTATTTTTGATTGATTTTGGTGAAAGGCATGAATCATAGGGGCATGCTTCTACCTAGAGTTTTTCTGGATAATTTATAGAATTGCTGGATAACTCCATGATGATATGTAGGATAGAAGTGCTTTTGATTAGTTTGGACCCAAACAAATATAGACAAATGCAGACAAATATAACTGCAAGTACTAGGTCTTGGGGAGACAAAAGAAAAGCTATTTTGATCTGATCTAGTACTTGATCTAGTGGTTGGCACCAAAGCATGTGGCAAGGGGATTGGAATTTGTTGATCCTTGTGGTCACTTCCAACCCAAGCCATTCTATGATGCTATTTACCCAGTCAAAACAACGTTGTTATGCATTTGAGGAGACAACAGCTACACTAACAAGAGTGGTAGCTTGCAGGATAGAAATTTGTGGGAATACAAGAAAAACTATTCAGAGCAGCAGCTGTGAAGCAAGATAAGCAGCAGAAATAGTTTACTCTTCTGCAATTTTATAGGAAAACATCAAGGATTTAAAAAATGTTTCACTCGTTTAAAAACATCTCACCCCAATTTTACTGATGAAGAAACTGAGGCCCATTGAAGTTCTGATGTGAGAAGTCTGGCACTTCCAGGGACGGTGACTCCATCATCCCCCTAGGCAGCCTATTTCAGTGCCTCACTACTCCTCTGAGGAGAAATTGTTCCTAGTGTCTAACCTGAATCTCCCATAGTGTAACATGAGGCAATTCCCTCTAATCCTTTCACTATTTACATGGGAGAAGAGGCTGACCCCCACTTTGCTACAGCTTTCTTTCAGGTAGTTGTAGAGAGCAGTGAAGCTTCCCCTGAGCCTCCACTTCTCTAGACTAAACAATCCCAGTTCCCTCAGCTGCTCCCCATAAGATTTCTGTTCCAGACCCTTCTCAACTTTGTTATTCTTTGGACACGCTTCAGGGCATCAACATCCTTCTTGTAGCGAGGGGCCCAAAGCCGAACACAATACTCAAGGTGTGGCCTCACCAATGCAAATAAAAATCAGATGAGACTGCTGTTTTCTCATAGCAATGCTCCATGCTCCTCACTTAGCTACCTAGAACTAAAACAAGACAAAAATGTTAAACCAAATCCCTCTTTGGTCCTGACATTACAAAATAACTCTGCTCGGAGACTCTAGTGGAGGACACTGAACCCTGCTCTGCTCCAAGATGCCTCCCAGGCTGTGGATGCACTTCTCATCTGCAGCTGCGCTTCACATTGACATGAAACAGAGATGATCGGGTTGTCTTCTGGTGCCTGTCTGGGCTAATAATGCTGCTGGTGGTTTGTGGCTTCTCCAGAAGTATTTAGAGGTGATGTATGAAGGGAAGGATGCTAACCATTTGACATGGGACAGCTTTATTGACAGAGTGCTACCAGGCTAAAAATCAGTTGAACTGTGTGAAATAACATGCACTTGTTTGGGGAAAAAAACGAGAGGAAAAGCTGTGATGCTGATTGGCAGTGAAAAGCCTGTAAAGTGGCACATATCAGTGGAGTAATTGACTGCTTCCTTCACATAAACAATTTTTCCTCACCTCACCTCTTTCTCTTTTGAGCAAGCCACAATTCATATTGATGAAACATGACAAATTTGAATAGCTTTTGGAAAACCACATGAGATATGAGACAGAGCTTGAATGAGAAAGTCTTTAAAATAATAACAATGGTAGCAGTAGTAATAATAATGTAGTGGCTTACCCTTCAAATCACTGACTATCTAGTGCTCGACTGAGAGAGCAATTTCCTTTGCAGGAATCCAACACAGCAAGGAGCAGGAGGGCCTGTGCTGACATTGCAGTGACCAGCAGCAGACCCCACTCACCCATGTCTAGCTGCTTTCTGTAGTCCCAGAACTGCTAGCAGAGTTGCTCAGCATCATTACCTTGGGTGCTGTTCAGTTGTTCCCAGAGATTCTAGTATTTGAGTTTTGGAAAAGTGAAAACCATTTTTGTGTGGCTCCTGATAGCTTGATTGCTTTGGATGAATTTTCCAGCATGGTAGCATTTGCTTTTCTCCTCTTAGAAGTAAGACTGTGCTTTCTTAAAAACCCAGCAGGAGGCCATGCAATCTCTAGCTAAAGCAGGCACATACGCAGGGCCAAATCTTGTAGGTTGTCTATGTGCTGCCCTTCAGCCAAGAACAGGATGCTTCAGGATGAAAGGACAGCCTTGGATGGCACAGGGAGGACACGGGAAAACAGAGAACTGCCATCAAAAGTATGCACCCTGTGATAAGCAGTGATAGAGCTTAGCCACAATATTACATTTGAAGCCAAGCTTCTACAAAGTTTGGGTGCTTAGCTTTAGAGTGTTTTCATTAAGTTCACAACAGAAGATATTTGTGGAATCTCTGTTGCCATTCTGGACCTGTAATCCTAAATATTCACTTTACAATTTTCCCTCTATCCACTGTGAACTAAGGGACATGGTATTTTGTGTTTGTTTTTGTTGTTGTTGTTATCCTTTTGTTGCTTGGCTTTGATTTATGCTGCAGAGCAGCCATATTCTATTCTTGTGATCTCAGTTAATATCATGGAATCATAGACTCATTAAGTTTGGAAGGACCGCTAAGCTCTTTTAGTCCAACTATAGTCAACTATCACGGCCATAACACTAAACCAAATCCTTCACTGCCATGTCTACACCTTTCTTGACCCCCTCCAGGGACAGTGACTCCACCACCTCCCTGGGCAGCCTATTCCAATACCTCATCACTCTTCCGAGAAATTTTTCCTGACATCCAACCTGAATCTCCCCTGGTGCAACTTGAGGCCAACCCCCATCTGACTAGAACCTTCTTTCAGGTAGTTGTAAGGAGTGATAATGTCTCCCTTGAGTATCCTCTTCTCCAAACTAAACAATCTCAGATTTGCTGCAAGTTTCTGCCATCCCAAGGTTTAGGGAAGCTGTAGTGCACCAGCAATATGACTTTACTGCAGGACCAAATGAGAGGAGCTGGGTTCCTGTGTGGGAATGAAGCCTTACTTGAGTGAATTGGAGGGAAAGAAGCCGCATCTAATGAAAACATTTTTCATAGGGGACCAGGCTCACAGCTGGCACAAAGACTGCAGCAAAGCAATGGTGGCAAAGATATTACTGAGTGGTTTCTGTTACGACAGTGGAATGCACAAACAATGAACGTGCTTCTCCTCTGTGTCCAAGGGGCTGAGCAGGATGTAATTGAACCATTTGCCCACTGTGAAGGCAGAGTTCAGCAGCAGGTCTCGAGGGATTGAGCTAAATTGATGCTGTGGAAGATAATTAAATCATGTGACAGTTTATCACAGGAGATGCCTGAATAATCAGTGATTTTAAAGGCCTTTAAGTCATGTTTTTGTAGCCTGGTGGTATTTATGAACTGCAAGGCCTCCTGAGGGTTTACTTGGCTGCCAGGTGCTGAGGAAGAGCAGTCTGGTCCTGTCCAGCCAAGCGGCATCCCCTCATTAGCAGTGATGAAGGGCTGCCTGGCCAAAGGCAGCAGGCACTCTTGCTTTCAAATCCCCGTCTGGATTTTCAGAGAGAGTTAAACCATTGAATGTTTAAGTGAAAGCTGTGGCATGCCATCGTCCCTCACAAATTTACCCTTCCTTTGTCAGCTATTCCCTGTGCTTATTACTCCGTTTAAGTTGATCGGTGAATGTTATCTGCCTTGTATTACCTATTTATTCCCTTAGGATGACAATCTCTGCTAGTGACCAAATAGAGCAGCAAAATCTTATTTCTCTAGGGATGGAAAACTTCTCTGTGGGGCTCCTTGTTGCAAGGATAAGGCTGCTGTGAGTCAGGGCACAATTTTATTTCTTCTTTCCTTTGTATCATCCTCTCAGTCTTATTTAATTCCTGCCCTAGTCATGCACAGATGCAGATTTCTACCCGAGGCTTCCAGACCTACATTATCATACGCCAAACTCACCGAGCAACCTGGACCCCAGGAGCCCAGAGCATCGCAGCTTGATGCTGTCTGCATTTGTCTTAAAAGCTTAGAGGGCTCTTTTCCTAATTCATTTCTATACACATAAAACATAGCTCTATACACAGAACTTTATATTTCAAGCTCCCGATTGCAGGAATTATTGCAGTCAGAAATGCTTTGCATGCACTCTTAGTCCTGTGGACTCCGTCTGTATACATGTAAAGATTAGATGTGCAAAATACCGTATTAAAAGCAATCTTTCTAAGGTGTAAGCATCAAACACATAAGTTAGGAACCACAAGAGCTGTCAGCCTTGTCCAGGTTAGATTTGCTGTCCACACCGTTTTGGCCTATCTCTATATACATTCTAGTACAGTCTTCAAAGATAAAATCAGTTACCTTTTCCTCTCTCCCCAAAGCAAATTCTGTGAGTTAACTGGGGCTGTAGAGTAAAAGAGACTAGCAAAAAAAAAAAAGATCTTTAAAAAAAATAAAAGAACTTGGGACCTATGTAAGTTAACAAAAAATATATATATATCTTTTAATGAACTACAGAATTAGTGAAACCAGTTTTCACACAGTTTCCTGCCTTTCATTCCTTCGATACCTTTACCTACATCTTCCCATGTAGCTTCTCTGTTTTCCTAAGCAAATGGCTGCACATTGCACCCGGGGCCTTTCAGGGTGCTCACTTATACCCAGGTGTTAAGGAGGTGGCTATCTTTGACATCAGTGACCTTCTGTGAAATGAGGCTGAAACTGCCCAGCAGGCTCACACATTTGCAGGGCTGACAGGCAGATGGATGAGTAGATGAATGAAAGGAGAGCTTAATTGACCTCATATCTTTTCTTCTAATTATCCATGAAAGATAAATATGATACAAAATAACATGTTCTTATATATACAATAGATTCCTGTGATTTGAGATAATTAATTTAAGAGGAGTTTTTCATCACTGGAAACTAGTATTTTTAATTTTCTGCACACCTTCTTTAAGGGCACTGATGCGTGAAAGTGCTGAGCATTCATAGTGGCGATCAGAATTCAACGGGACTATCTAATGCTAAGCAGTCATAAAACATCTGGCTTAAAAAACTCAGATTGGGCCAGAACACACTGGTGATTCACCAAGATAGTGTAGGGATGACTGCCAGCGGTAACCCTTGGGAAAATTTGCAGTGGTCTTTTTACTAGGGTTTGCCTGGAGATGTTAATAGCACTTAGGGCTTTGTGCTAAGCCAGAAGAAAATAGTCTGTTAAACTGCTCCTCACTCGTTAGGCTTTATCTGACCATGTATCTTTTTGAAGGAAATTCAGATGTGGTATGAACGGAAGAGAGAGGAATCGGGAAGATGCCAAGATACTGATTTCTCAGTTTTCTTAATTTCTTTATTTTCTTAAATGAAAAACATTATTCTCATATAAAACACTTTTCTGAATGAAAGTAATGCATATATTTCTCAAAACCTCGTTCTTTCAGCTGTTATAATTGAAGACCTCCAGCCCATGAGCTATATATTAATGCAGAGCGGATTTTGAAAGGCAGCTTGATGCCTTTTATAAATCCTAGAAGTAGGGAGAAAAGAGAAAGAAAGAGGGAAAACTGGTCTATCCAGACCACTGTGGTTGTCCTTTGGACCCTGCCACTCAGTTGAGAGTGAAACTGAAGCACAGGAGAATGTAATTATAATAAGCTAGTGTCCCTAGCACACAATCTTCTTTCTGAAAAATGTGGCCCAAGATTTCTGTGATGGAGTGGCAACTTTACTTCTGTTGCTGAAGAATGCAAACACTTACTTTATCAAGGAAATAAAACACATTTTCTTATATCCCACCATTCATCCCATATAAGAAGCATTTCCCTCAATAGTTTTCTTCTAGTTTGCCTCTTTTTTTCACTCTAACTCCGACACTGGACAGAGCACTGTTGTTTTTTTATTCACATTTCCAGTAGGTTACTCACTCTGAAATCTCCATAAACATAAGCTAAGCCAGCAACTCCAAAGTTGACAAGATATAAAAGGAATATAGAATCATAGTTCTGTCCTCCAGGACTGAAAAACAGATTTTAGACACAAATAGAAAAATCTCAGTTTTAAAAAATGAGCCCTTATGTCATGCTGGCAAGCTCATTACCAAAGAAAAGGATTTTTATTGTTCGCTGTCTAAATACATCAGTAACTGACAGCAGCACCCAATATCAAGAAGAAAATAATACCATCTGAAAGTTCAACTTCAACACATTTAGAGACTGCTAAAAGAGTATGATGCTTCCTAACCCTTTTATTTACTGTAGAGCTAATCTTGAATATCTGCATATCAATTAGATCCCAGTTTATTCCACAACAACTTCAAAATGCACTAATTCCATTCTCTGTTTGCTTCCATGCCATAGATGATAACCAAGAATTTATGGATGTCTAATGACTTTGATAAGATTTGGCATAGTATAGTAATCTACTCACACAGAGAAACTGGGCCCATCAGTTTCCGAGCACCAATGAGACAGCACAATTAATGAATTCCTTTTAAGAAAATTGAAAAAGAAAGTGAAAAGGTGATTTGCAGTTTTCCTCTTTTCAAGCAACAAGAACATCTTTATTGTCCTTAGTGCTCATTTTCATCATACGTGAAAGATCTGGACAAGGAAAAGGGAATCATGTGACTCAAACTCATATTAGCTCATAGAAAAAAGCAGAGGCAAAGTTCACAAACTCCAAAGATTAAGAAAATGGTGAGGTGGCATCATAGGCTCACTCTTTGTCCTCTGAAAAGCAGAAACGATGGGGACTGAGGAAGACAGAGTGGAAGAATGAGATTATTATCAACTTTATTACTGACGTTGATAGTGTTAGAGTTATCGATTGAGAATTTTCAGCATAAATTTATTTCACATGGGAAGCATCTAGCAGCAGCATGCTGGGCCAAATAAAATGAGTCATCCATTAAACTGCAAAAATCCTGTCTACCCCTCCTTTATCCTTTTGACATTCTTTTCTTCCTTTCCCAATATATTTTGTTCTTGAAGAGTGACTCCCATACTGAACTGTAGAATTCTACTCTTCCTTCTGGAAAGAGCTAGTATCAATCCAGCAGGCATAGGGGTCCAGGATGATCCTACTGGAGATGTACATGCATCTCCTGTGCGTAACAGCAAATCCTTCAAGCTGATGATCGCTGGCTGTGGGTTCTACGCCTCCTCATGCTTTCACATGATGGTAGCATTAGTGGAATCCATCTGTTCCTTGTTGCCTCATACTTCAGATCTGAAGGCGATGGAGGAAGGAAGGAAGTGGGCACAGAGAGTGTGACATGAAATCCATGCTGATGACACCTTGAAGATCCATTGTGGCTACAAAGTAGGTAATTTACTTTCAAGTTCATATGCCAGTTCATATTTTTTTTCAAATATTTTGTGTGTTAAACACATAAATAATGGTGTTGCAAATAATGGTCACTTGGTCTATTAGTCAGCCATTGCATTACCATTTGTTTGAGCTGGCAGAGTGTCTAATGGCAAAGTTCAAAGTATAATTCTTTCAGGGGTTGGTGGCCAATATTTGCCTTGCAGTTTTTCATGCTGACATTCTACTAAATAAGACAGAAGATGTCCCTGAACTTTGAAGTCTAGTGAAAGACAAATGCCAGTCAATGGACAATACAAAGAGATATTCATGTAATCTATTTCAGACTTAATGGTAAGATAGCCAGGCTATGGTCAGAAAGATAAAACCATTTTCTGAAAGATGGCCTTGTAAACATATTAAGCAAGTTACTTGCTCTGCAAATAACAAATTTCTCTCTAGTTGACTGGATGATTTCCTTATTTGTTGAGAACGCTCCTAATATGTAGTAGTAAAGCAGAAATCCATCATAATCCCAGGCACAGTGATTTGAGTTATGGATAAAGTACAGACCACAGTATCATAAGATTAGGCCCTTGTTTGAAGGCTGGATCAGAGGCTGTATGAATTTGTACCTCTTACATTAAGAAATGAGGCAAAAATTTGTTGAACAAATAAGAAAAACTGCTGAAAAAAAAATGGACAGAGTATTCACAAAAATTCTTAGCAGTATTTGTTGAAGGTATGAGGTAAGACCAATTAGATGAGATGAATGAAATTAATAATCAAAGATAACATACAGAGTAGAAGAATTTGAGTTGTTCTTTCAGTTTCTCAGGTCTCAGAGATCCACAATGACAATTAGGAGCTTTAGTATGTCCACATATTTCAACAGGATATTCTTGGTTTTAGTTCATCCTCTGTGACTTTGTTTCTAATATTTTAATGGAGGTTTCTGTTCAACTACAATCAACATGCATTTTCCCCTTTAAAGACCACATGGCTCAGGATAGATCCTGAGTGACTTTGACAAGAACAAGGAATATTGATTATCCATCACTCACCGCTCCTGCATGCACTACTCATTGCGACCACACTTTTACCCTAGCAGCTTCAAGGCCACCTCGTCATCCATGACAGTCTAATGGATGTCAGCCAGTATTTCATGCATTACTTTTGTTAGAGATAGTGACAGTCTGATGATACTCAGTTTCATAAACTGCTATGTTTGAAATTGCTTCATTTCCTACAGACAAGCCAAATTCTTCGAGCTTCACCGGTGCTTCTTCTTAGTAGCAGCAATCGTGATGAGAAAATGACTTTTTGTCATTGTATCCTAAATTTATCTGAGAGCCTCTGGCGTGGAATTTGTTTCTCACCAAGCTATGAGGAACATTTTGTAAATCAGTATCATTAACAGCCAAGTCTTGAGGATAAATCTTCCCTCTAAAGTGTTACTCAGTGGTCCTCTGGCAAGGAACTGGGAGTTGGAGGGAAGTCTCGGTGATCAACTTTTTCCAACCTGTCACAGGATGTAAGAAGAGCAACAAATCAAGCAGTTGCAGATTCCTTCAATATCCAGACGCGTGGCCCCTGAGGACACGAAAATTCAGAGTGTGGTTTCATTGGCCCAGAGTTCATGCAAGGTCTCAGTGAGATCCACACTTTATATTTCATTCAGAACATTTTATATTTCACCTAGAATATTAACTTCAAGAATCAGAAGAAAGATGAAAAATTTCACGGTAAAAATGATAATGAAAACTATTTTGGGTAAAGCAACATCATAAGAATTGTTAATTTGTAATGTTTCTGGTTGATATGACATTTTAAACAGCTCTTTCTATCCACACTTTTAAAGTGAAAAAAATAATAATTTCAAGTGCATTTGTGTCTGTGATTTTCTCTCTCTCTCTATATATATATATCAATGTGCACATTTGTATGTATTTGTATGTATGCACACACGCATACAGACATATTTATAGTTATCATTCACTGAAGTATCTGCAAACCCTGTATGTGTTCAGTATGTTGGATATATGAACAATATAATGAAGCTTTAATGCATAACCAAGCAAAATTGCACTTGTTTCTTCATTTGTGGTGGATAACTTTTGGTTGTTGCACAGAGACTGTAGTTGAGACAGGAAATTTTAATGATGATTTTCCAGGTCAACACCAGGGACTGACTTATATGTTAATCCAGTAAGTAAAGTGTTCTTCCTTTCTTAAACCCATACTGAATCAATGACAGCAGTGATGCGTAAGAGTAATTAAAAAACCTTATTTGGCCACACTAATTATTTCTGTTTATTCTAAATGAAGGTTTCAAACTGTGCCAGCTGGTTGTTCAAACATAGGTTTTGCTCGAAAGTGACAGACCTTTCCACTGAACACCATTTGTACAAGTCAAGTCAGAACAAGCAGTATGCAAATGCACTTAATGGTGGACAAAAAACAGCAGGTAGGATGATGATATGCATCAAGTTACGCAGAGACAAAACACTGCTTTGGCTATAAAAATGGGTTTGAGTTTCCTTGGGAAAATGGCCTTCCCTTCCTCCATCCTGTCACATCCAGCTCCACAAGAATTGCTGACAAGGGCTGGATTGTGGCAATTAACACAGTGCTGATAAGAAGGTACTCTGATATCAGTCATGAAGTGCACTTGATCGTGTGCAATCCATATCATATCAATTACAGCAGTACAATCTGCATTACAAGCCTCCTTGGAGGAGTAGTAGGATAGCAGAAAACAAATGCTTTCTAGAGTATCAGGGCCGTTTTGTGGGTGACCATAACTCAACTGGCAGGGAGTAGTTCTTTGCATGCTTATTTAA
>PPHD01026927.1:0-11315 GCA_002909625.1 Bambusicola thoracicus
TCCCCATTCTTCATTGCTGCGTTACTGCTCCATGTCTGCACTTGATCTCTGCTTTTAAATATGACTGACCAGATCTTGATCTGATTTTATTCTGTTATTTTGAAGTGATAACTCTGTGCTCGTAGTGGCATGCTTCCTACTTTGCTTCTGGAGCCTTTCAGCTGGCACCTAGGAAATAGAAAGGGTCTACAAGCTTCACAATTACTTCTCTCTTGAGGACACCATTTCCTTTGATAGTCTGTTTCCTGCACACTTTCTTTCTTCTTCAAAGAAAGCAGTCCTTGCGATTGTAGTGTGTGTATACAGCTCTTCCACCAGTTCTACCATAAGGTCAAGCACCTAGCAGAACATTTTGCTCATCTTACTTTTAGTAGCCTGGTCCTAGCTGGTTTCTTCTGTTCAGCCCTTTTAGACATCTTAAACTGTTTTTTTAGGCCCTTGGGTATGAAGAATCATTATGTGGCTGTACCGCACTACAGTATGATACACATTGCAAACAGGGCGTAGTGTTTGCTTGCAGAATCCCTTCCTGAATTTTGAGTTTATGTGCGACCAGACTAAGCAAACTTCAGAAGTTTTTATGTGGCCTGTAGAGTTCCTCTCTCTTGCCTGGCCAGGCTGTCTTTCCACATATTGGACACTTAGACAAGATAAATCTTCGGCTGTGTAGTGCTTAAAGAGAAGGTATGAGCACTGGGCTTAAAGCCTTCTCTTCAGTTAAGTTGATGACAAACAGGAGAGCGGGACCAGTCCAGAGAGGAGGAGGAACAGTAACAGAGTAAGAAGGAACTGGCTGGGAAGCTTGGGAATCCCAGCACCGAGAGGCTTATTAAGACTCTAATGTGGACAGGTCTGTCCTGAGTATGCATGAACTCGGTGGCTGTGTAATCTGACCAAATATGATCTGTCAGGATTTGTTCCAGTGTGGTCATTGTGCTGTTGATTACAGTCCAGTGTTTGGACTGTAAAAACAGGGGTTACTTTCCTTGTCTTCAGAGATCTGAGTTCAACTTAGGTTGTATGCCTGGGGGGTCTGCTGACATTGCCTATAAGGTCTTGATTTTTCCCTTTCTTGTAATGAGGAAGGAAGGTCTGAAAACAGACACTTATGTACAGGTAAAATGGGGGAAACCAGGAAGACATTGATGGAACTGTTAGTTCAAATTCCTCTACCTACAGTAGAACTGTATGCTTGAACTACCCTGATCTTTAAATCTTAAACAAAGGTGATTTACAACATCAGTTTTACAAGATTTCTTGAAAGAGCAAGGTAATTTATTCACCTGAAATTACATTTTTTTAGTAATGAGATTTAGATAACGATGTTCTGTGTGAGTTGCCTTGGTAACCTACTGCTACAAAATCTTATGTAGGGCTTGAAAACTTCAGGGGAAAAAAAACAAAACAATCCAAACCTCCCAACTCACAGAAATGGATAAATGATCAATATGACGGGAAATATCTGGTAGGAAGAAGGGACAGAACTTTTTTTTTCTTTTGTCAAATTTGAGCAGAAATTATTTTCATTGAAATGGACAGTGGTGAAACTGCATCCAGTTCATGTGAGATGAACTTTCTTTTAGAAAAATGAAATTAAGCAAACAGTGTGATGTCTGTTGGTTGCCACATAACGATCAGATCAGAAATCAAGGTCTGGTATTTTTTTCTGTATATGAGGTGAAGAAGGGAGTGCTCCTAGCTTTACCCAGGTCTTTTCTCTTGTAAGAAGCAGTGTGAGTTTATAGCATAAGACCTAGTGCTTTATTAATGGGAAAAATTGCCTTTTTTGGTAGAACACTAGATCTTGTAGCTTTTGATGACCCTGTCTTCAGATTTAGCAGCATTTCAGGGGTGTTTTCTGTAGGAGAGCTTGAGCGTATGGTTGCCCAAAAGGTTTTTTTTCATTGGTGATGAGCAGCACCATGGTGGTCAAGTAGCTGGGGTCGGGCTTTCTCCTCATTCTCCTGGCTTTGAGGGCAGTGAATGAATGGCTGCTTCACGCTGAGCTGCTGCTGGATTAAACCACACTGCAGTAAGATGCTGAAAGCTGTGTTAAATGCAAAGGATCAGACCCAGTAACTCTTTCAGACTTAAGTGTTAGGATCTCCGTGCTGTATAGAAACCAGAATGCTGTATATTTAAAATAATGAGCGATGTAGGGTGGAAGTCAAGCAGTGCTCATGTGTTGCAGTGCATTCACAAAACATTGGCGTAAAAATAAATAAATAAATAAATCCAGAGGTGTTTCCCCTAACAAAACCAGTGCATCCACAAGTGTCCTATTGCTTATGTTCTCTTCTCTGTTAGGAAAGAGTTCAGATCATACAATAGTAGGAGCCAGCCATTAAGATCTGGTATTTATTGACATCTTGCTCAAGCAGTGTACAGAACAGTTACTATGACTGCTGAGTGCCTCTCTTTTCATTAATAGGTCTGTAGCTTTTCTTCTGCAGAGAGGATAATAATTTCTGTGTTGGGAATTAAACTGATATAATTTGCTCCAGACTCCTGTCAGTCCCTTCAATCCCTCAGCTACTTTTGTGCATTTATCAGTTGCTTTTGAGGCCATGTGGTTTTTCTTAGAATCATAGAATTGCTCAGGTTGGAAAAGACCTTAAAGATCACTGAGTCCAACTACAACCTGACCCTATTGCCCTAACTCTAACAACCCTCTGCTAAATCATGTCCCCGAGCACCACATCCAAACGGTTCTTAAACACACCCAGGGATGGTGACTCAACCACCTCCCTGAGGAGCCTATTCCAGTGCTTAACAACCCTTCCTGTAAGAATTTTTTCCTGATATCCAACCTAAACCTCCCCTGGCACAACTTGAGGCCATTTCCCCTCATCCTGTCACCTGTCACCAGTGAGAAGAGGCCAGCACCGCTCTCGCTGTAAACACCTTTCAGACATTGGAAGAGAGCACTAAGGTCTCCCTTCAGCCTCCTTTTCCCCAGACTAAACAGCCCCAGGTCCTTCAGTCTCTCCTCATAGGGTATATTCTGTCTATAAATACCAATTAAATCCTTCTGTGGGTTAAAGAAATTCTGTATGTTCAGCCTGTTAGAAGGAGTGATCAGAGTCCTCCAGCTTTAGTGTGACAATTAAATTCATATGAACTTTAACACAGTGAAGTTTGGTGGGTTCATGTCCATGTATTGGAATCAAGCTGACAACTTAGTTGCTTCAGAACACAAATGAAAGTATATATTTGGTTAATAACACTGCTAAACAGAGCCTTTGCCAGAAATGCAAGGAACAGAGCTATAGGAAAAGGGAAAGCAAGCAACAATGCAAAATAGAGATCCTATTACATTACTTGTTTCATTACCTGGTTTATTGCCATCCATTAAAACTTGTGAAGAAAATTATACTTGTCTGTGATGGCTTTCAATTTTCATTGATGACGTTGTAATTGTAACAGGAACCGATAATTTGTGTTCACTCAGCACTAGATACTGAATGTTCTTGTCTAATAATTCACGTCAAATTCAAATAAATGAAGAGGTGTATTTTCTCACACTCAAATTATTTGGTTTATATATCAATTCTGCAACGTTAATTTATCTGAGGATAAAGTACTCTTTTCTTCCATGTCCTATTTAATGTTGAGACTTGCCAAACATGAACATTCCCTACAGGAGTGTCCTGCAGCAAAACCACACAGCATTCTCTTCTGCCACTAATCTTCTATCAGCTTACACAGATAAGGGAAAGCAAATTTTTGAAGGGCTTGAGCTGGAAAGGAAGGATGCCCATAGGAGTAAAGCTACACAAATACTCCACTATTTTGACTGTCTCACACAAGCCGTTCTTTAATATCATTTAACTGGCTAAATGTTAGTAGATCACGTCTGTGTAACGAAGCATTAAAACTAAGAATGTGGACTTTCCTAATCTTACGAGCTAAGGGTTCTAAATGCCTTGCAGAAGTTGTTAGCATTTTGGTGAGTTAAGCTTCTGTTAAGCTTCTACCTAATGCCCGTGATGGAAATCAGAATGCATATTCTGTAAAGAAATCTTTTTTTTGCTCTGTCATTTAGGTTTGCCGTTGCTTCAAACAAACAAACAAAAAAAACCCCATCAACCAACATCAGCAACACCACGGAGTTATTAGGTGTTAACAAGATCACTTTATGCAGTATTCATAATTTTTTATGATATCTTAAGTACTTGTTAGCCATTGGAGATGATTGTATGTCTGTACTGGTTCATCTGGGAGGAGAGAGAAAGGCATAATCAGTCCAAAAAATACCATATCATAGCAATAAATTGCAAGCTTAAAATAGCAAGTTTAATAGAGATCTCTAAATACAAATAAAAATATCACCAATTGCTTTGCTAGGTAGGACCTGACTAGCAGGTCCTTCATTTTCTATTTGCGCAGCTTTCCTGATGTGACCTGATGATGGCTTATATTGACATCAATTTATTTGCTGGCAACCCATTTTGTCTGTTTGAATCACCCATCTTATCAAGATAATTTTCTGTTGTTGTAACGATGTCTCCTGATTTGAAGGGAATAAAAAGGTAAGGGGGATGCTCGAGATGCGAGGGCCTTTCATCCTATATGTTTTACAAGTTTCAAGGTATATTTGCAGATTAAACTCCTGAGAATCTCAGCAAGTCAGAATCGTGTTTGTATGCACCTCTACTGGGAGAATATAAAGGAAGCAACTAACTGACTGTGTGCCTTGGCTGCATAGCTGAAATGAGTGGCTTTTATTCTAACAATCTTATAGTGGTGGATTTAAGAAATCAAGGTGGGAGCAGAGAAGGAATGAGGAGTAAGTGTTTGAAAAAGATGATACAGAGACTGCACATCCTAAAGATGAAGAAACTAGAGAAGCAACCAGAGCTACTGGCAGTGTATATAGGCTGACATCAGACCTTAGTTCACAAGACTCCAGCTGTGTGTTTCCATATTGCTGAAATGAACGACTATTTCAAACCTACAGGGAAATGACTATATCACATTCAGTTGCATTTTTCTTCTTCAACTTTCATAGTAATATTTATTAAGGAATAATTAGTATTTTCAGAAATCTAATTCTGACGTTTGCTTTGCTCAGTTAGTCTGTTGGTGTAGTTGTTGAGATCTGGGGAGCAAAAGGGGATGCAAGGGTGGTTTTTCAGTGTTGTCTTTCCATGATGATGTGCATCTAGGTTGGGCTGCTAGTGAAGTCTAGATTTAGTTACTGTTGAGCTGAGTTTTGCTTTGTTTGCAGATTCATAGTCCTGGGATTATTTTAAGATGAAGGATTCAGGTGGAAACTGTATGACTTCTGTACTATTCCTGTTCTCAGAAGTGTGTACGTTACTGTCTGTGAGAATGATGCTGAGTATCTTGATGTACATCCATATGCAGTGTTATTGGCTGTGCGGCCACACAGATGGGGCCAGATGGGGGCTAACTTGAGGTCTGTTATATGAAAGGAGATAACTGTGTCGGGGCAGTGAAGAATAAAATTTTTGCTGAGATGGTGAAGGGCGTAGCAAACACCAGACCAGTTGCCAATATTTAATATTGCTCGGATTCCTTTGTACTGCACTTACTGTACGAGTTCCAGCAAAGGTCTCTATGAATTAAGTGCGTACTCAGATGAAACAGGTTCTCAGATTAGATAGAATGTAATTTTCTTTTAACTCTTTTTTCAGAGCTCCGTATTTGTCAAAAAGACCAAATGTATTCAGTGGGAGAACTAATATTCAATCTTACTATCTTTCCTCTCCTCTACGTCTTTTCGTTGATATTGTCTAAAGAAAGTCCAGACCAAAATGCTGGTTTCAGCTCTGCTGGGGAAAGGAATCAGAGCCCTTTGTTACTAGTCCATACAGAGACAAACCTTAGTGTGATGCAGCAACTTGAATTTCTGCTGTGAGACTTGTACTGTGTCACAGATGCGTTTTAGCTTAAGGCAAAACAAACAACAGCATTTAACCTTTGAGCTTAAGCACAATGTAGTCTGAAACAGTTGTGATGCGCCTAGGTAGGCAGGAGGAGGTGTCCTGATATATTACAACAATCAGAGATGTGTTCAGTCCTGTGGCATTGGTGTTCTCATTTCTGCTTCTCTGTATCACGTGTAGGCAGGGCCTCTGTGTTGTACAGGACTTGTCCACCAGTGTCTGAGGGCAAGCAAGCTGCTTTTATGAAGCCCAGTTAGGTCAGTCTGTGGTACAACCCTGTTCAAACATAAGGATGTTTCCACTGTGAGTAAGCATGGTTGTGAAACGCTTGCCAACTTGTGAAGATAAAGGCTCAGTGAATGAGACAGTCTGAACTCCCACTCATACTATTGCCCTGGATGTTTGCCTAGTTTCCTTCCTGTGATCCAAATCTGTGCTTGGGGATGCCCTGATTTGCATAGCATTGATACGGTCGACTTTGTAGCTTAAAAACCTCTTGCTTGCTGCAGCTGATATTCCTCTTCTCTTCTGATGTTTTATACAAATGGGGGAGGCACTGCAAAAAAAGCCTGCTGTGTGCCGGGAGGCACTGGGAGCAGAATCAGTTCAAGCATTGCCTCCTGTGACAGGCCAGGCCGTCCCCATGTCTGTCTGGGGACAAAGTGCCATCCGTCCTGCAGCATCTGGATTGTTTGCAGTTCTGGAGAGGCTTGGGGGTAAGAGGGTCTCCAGGCTCCCCAGGCCTCCTTCTCAAAAGGAAAGCTTTTTAAGGCTGAGAACTTTGATCTGCATGTTTGTTTGCATGGAGGTAAAATGTAAAAAAGGCTGGAGAAGCCCTGAGTTCCTGGGGTGGGAATAACGTTGTTTGTTTTTTTTTCAGTTGTTTAAAACATTTGGAATTTAGAGTCAAAATATACCCTGGATTTAAATCTGAGATGGGAGCTGATTTGTATAGTGAAGCTAAGACCACTACATACTAACTGCTATGAAGATCAGGATGGATGGTTGCTAGATACAGAGTTAGAAATGGTAACATTAAAACAGTTTGCTAATAGCAGGAATCAGAAATCAATATGCATTATAATATAAAGCCATGTGTATGAGGCAACTATAGCTGCTCACCATACGCTGGGAGGTGAGCAGCATTGCTTGAATAGCATGTTACCATGTTGCAGAGTTGCTATGGCAATATCAAACCAATGAATAAACCACATTAGAGAGACAGGGAGGTGAGTAAGTGTGAAATTGATTCAGTTGAACACAGGAATATGTGGGAGCCAAATTGGTCAAGATAGAAACTGTGGTAGGAAAATCTATTTCTTTGCATGTTTTTAATATATTATTAGAGTGACTTTTAAAGATGAGATCTTATAGGTATTTTCTTCACTACAAAGTCTTATGTATCTTCATGTGATGCTATGTGTATATTTCAACATATATAATGCATTTAAGAAATGTATCTATGCATAATGAATGCAGTTAAATATAAACTACATAATTTTTTAAAAAGAAATGAAAGTAGTTGGTGGTGATATAAAACAAAGGTGAGGTAAATGAACTTGAGTATGAGTTGTGTTATCAGCTGCAAGCTAATATTGTAGAAGTTGTTTTTGAAAGCATGTTTTCAAATAAAGGACAAGTTTAAGCCTGATGTATTTCTAAATGTGAAGTACAGTGATAAAACAAATGTCCTGGAGACTGTATGTGTCCGGAATAGCACAGGGATGTAACAAAAGATAGATATCTGTGCTTTAAAGATGGGTAGTACAAATACTGATCAAGCTTCATTGTACTGTTTTGTGAATTTTGTGACCTACAGTATTTGGAATGTCTTAGAAAATTGGTTTTTGTTTATCGTAGTTATTTTAAAACATTCTGGGAAAGGGATGATTATTATTAGGTGTGTTATTATCAGTATATTTCTGTCACTGAAGGAAAAAAAGTACAAATACACATCAGGCATCTTTTTAATTAGGGCTTCTGTTTTACTAATTCATTTTAGTGCAGTTGGACCGGATGACCAAATGATACAGATTTGAGGCTTGGGAAATGTCCTTTTATAGAGGGCTAGAAGGTTGGTTTGTTGCATCTGAGTTATGAATGTTGCAAATTGATACTTCTTTGTGTAGGATGTAATGAAACCTATTTTTAGAACACTTTTTAGGCTCTGTTATTTTGGGGTGTAGGTGTGTTTCTGTTAGGTTCAGTACTTGTAGTTCTGAAGCTAGTAATTCGGTCTAAACTTACTGTTCATTCATAGCTTGACATAAATCCGACATTTTCCACATGCTTTCCTGTTTGCACCCCTATTATCTCTGTGAGTGTATTTTACTATGACGAAGCAGACTACATTTCATTTGCTAATGAAGAAAATATATACAACAACACTAAGTTAAACAGCATGCAGTTAATTTTTTTTTTTTCCAAATGTCAGGAAGATCTTGTCAAGCACAGTCAATACAGTGTATTCTGTCTAACGTATCAATGTGTCACGTAAAAGCCACTGTGCTACTGCTGTGGTTTCTTTAGTCTGAATTAGATCTGCATAGCACAATTTATTTACAAAACAAACAATATTTCTTTTTGCTTACCCTTTTGGCCCAAGTTTTAGAGAACGGTGTTTGTCAGAGAGAAGTTATTGACTATGTTTTTTACCTGGGGATGCGATGATAAGGCAAAGGAAAATACGGGGCAAGTGTTGGCTGCACATTGTGCTCACTGAGAGCTTTTAGTGATCTCAAGTTTTAAAGATGGGAGTGAAGCTTTTGTGTGACACAGTAACATCTTTTAGCTCTTCAGTCACGCGTTTTTCTTGCATTTCCCTACAAATGTTAAGCTCTGTTCCTATGCAAGGTTCACATGATGGCAAGCAGCTGCGTCTCAAGAGATTGTTCATTTTTGTTGTACTAAATGTGAACAGAATTTCCAACTTAATTGAGCAAACTTGCAGAAATCAAGGTCAAACACATGCAAAAACAGATAATGTAGGCCAGAAGCAAGTTTTACATTGTGTATGCATGAAGTATTTCTCACTTCTTATATCTGTACACTCTGCTTCTGAGTATTTTGAACAATAATTCAAAAAGTAGTTTTTAAAGCCGGACTTCCCAGTGAGAAAGGGCTGAAAAACCTGCTTCTGGGGCAGGGAGGAAAGAGGTAGGAAAGAGGTATCTCTATTGGAGGCCACAATTGCATCCCAAGTGAAGTGTGGTGGTTTTTTTTTTTTTTTTTTTTTCTCAGCGATGTACGTTGCTTCAGCTTTTGTATTTCAGCCTTTTGTCTGCTATGAAATAATATGGCGTAAGCTAGCTGCCCTGCACGGGAAGCCAAAGTGGTTTTCCATCCCCAGCCATCAATGGAAAAAAGCATATCAAACCAGTTGTACCTCCTTTTAGAATCACAGAATCACCAAGGTTGGAAAAGACCTTCACGATCATCCAGTTCAACCATCCACCTACCACCAGTATTTCCTCACTAAACCATGTCCCTTAGTAGCACGTAGAAATGTTCCTTGAACACCTCCAGGGATGGTGCCTCCACCACCTCCCTGGGCAATCTGTCTTCCCTCCAAACCAGTTCGAGAAGATCCTTGATGGTATGCTTTGTGAGATTCAGCAGAAGAGAAGTGCCACTTTGAGTAGATTTTTCAACTTCCTTTTGTACAGAATTCAGGCACTGATGTCATCTTGTCCGAATTACTCTTCTCATCTAATTTGAGGTTGTTCTTGCCTTTGTCTATGCTGTGTGCCAGTGAGGGGCACTGGGATCAGTGGGAGAACCTGGGTCCCTTTCCACAGCTCACAGGGTTGATGGAGGGTTGGAACTGAACAAGTGCAAGTGGAATTTTACTGAGCACTGATTCTTCTGAAAGGTATAGCTTAACTGAAATGTTTTCAGAGGATTGTTAACTTCATTGGATATATAGCTGTGTGTATGACACATCGTTGTGTCATAAAGCAACTTCACATTCACTGGAAGTCCTTGCCTCAAGTACAAGTCACTGTTTTCTATGTGTTCAGACTGTGTAATTTCAGAGGTTTTATTTTTTTGGTATATGGAAAAGAGAGACTGAAGATAGTCTGACAGTGACATTTTCTTCATAGAAGGAATTCCATCTCAGCCTTTAATTTGAGCCTGTTGGCTTCTAGAATTATAATATTGTGCTGTCGCTTTGTATTTACCTTTTGTTACCATCTTCTATCTTCATGTGGCTTTTTTTTTTTTTTTTTTTTTTTTTTGTATTCCTTCTTCAGTTTTGGGTCAAGTAAGTTCTATCCCTTTTGTCTCTCTTTTTATGTTTGTTTATTTTTATACCTGAGGGCTGTGGGGCTCTTCTGGGAGAGTCTCTTAACACCCTTCATATCTTCTTTGGGGTTGATGAGAGTCTTTTTCTAGCGTTTGGGGATATCTGGCTCCACCTTGAGAATAAAAGTTGCCGTGGCTGCTTCTCCGTAGGTTTCAGGATTGTGTAGCTATTCATTTGCAAGATCTCTTATTGCAGCCCTTGGTGCCAGCCACCACTCTTTCCTGTAAAGTTGCCTGTGGTTTCTCTTTGAGACAGCTAGTTTCCTCCATCATTCTTCTGTGCAGCTGTTTGGTTAATACTGTATTTTCACAAGCTTTTCAGAAAAGCTCCACTGCCTGCAATTAATGTCTATTTCTTGAAGGGCCACACTAGCAGTTGATTTAATTAATTGATACAACTATTCAGAATTATTTTGTGCCACAATCTGCCACTTATATCTATGAGTTGATTGTTCCTGCAGAAACTATTATCCTTTTGTATTGTATTGTAGTAATTTAAACTGAATAAGAGCAGAAGAGTGAAATATGTGATAAATCTTGGAGATGAGAGTACAGATACAGCAACAATGCCTGCCTTCTCTCTGGCAGTTTAAAGAGAATCAAAGTATGGCATTCTGGGTCTTGTGGGTGAATCATGCTTGTGACACTATTTGGTGGTTCTCCCTACAGGCCGTGCATCCTGCAGTCCTAATTTCTTCATGCTGAGACCAGATGACCCACAGTTGGTTTTTTGGCTCTTACTTTCTGGTAGTGTCTGTAAGGTGACCTGAAGACCATCAGCTCATCTACTGGTAGTTATGCATTGAACTGGATTAGTGATGGTTTGAGTGTCTAAGTCCCCAAACAGAGCTGATCTTTTGACATCTCAGTACCACTGCTTGTGGTATTTACTGATTAACTTTAAAAGCACCATGGTTTTTTTTTTTTTTTTCTGACAAGGAATGTCATACTTTACTAACATGAGGGGATGTACTCTGATGGATCATAAAGTAGAAAATAAATCAATTTGTTCCTATGTTTAGTGTTACAAGAACGTTGCTTGTTTGGTTTAAAAAGACCAAAAGCACTAAAACAAGTTCTGTGGCTTCTGGAAGTATA
>PPHD01026928.1:0-11314 GCA_002909625.1 Bambusicola thoracicus
ACCATTGGTGAAGGGCGAATGGTTAGACTGGATGATCCTATTGGTCTTTTCCAACCTTAGCATTTCTATGATTCTATGAATTTGGAGCTGCAGGAAGTAGATAGTGGGAGTATCATAAGTTATTGGGGGGAAATCGTTAGAAAATATCATAATGATAGTTCTCATTACTTTTAAATCCACCTGTATTTGTTAGTTACTGAACATCCATTAGTGTTTGGAACATTTATTTCTAAATTCTCCTGCAGAAGGTATTCTTTTGCATTTCTAAAAGGCCAGCTGTCCTCCCACAATCTTTCTGCATGTGATATGCAGGAAAGGACTTTTACTGGAAAATGTCAACCCTTCTAAATCTCTGTGATGCCAGAGAGGAAGAGATGCATTTAGATACAATAGATGCATGTCTGCATTAATAACCAGCATCTCCGCTGAGAAGACTCCCTTGAGGATGCTGTGTCCACATAACTGAAATGCCCTCCTACTAAGATGTATTAACTTGGCAGCTGTTCTGAAATGAAACCTACAGAATATGAGATGGTGATGTCTGCCAGTATGTATTAACAAATAGCAGAATGAAGATGATATGCAACTCTCAAATAACAGAGAGGTTTGACTGACCTACTAATGCAGGATAGCTCATTCAGTGTGAAGGCTGAAGGGCTATTCTAAGTTTATTTTGTGATCTATTATTCTAAAGCTTTTGCTGCTAAGGAGGCTAGAGATTAGAGAAGTCTATGGGGACTGGGAAATCTAGATTGTTATATTCTAATACTGATCATCTCTTTCATTGACTAATCCTATGTGACCTTGAACAAATTTATTCTTCCTGTTCTCCAGAGAACATGTGTAAAATAGCTTTAATCCAGATCTATATTACAGAGTTTTAAAGTCATAATGAATATGTATAATGCTCTCACAACTTTAAATGGAAGGTATCATACCTGTTCTTACAGTTGAATGGTATTATGCTGTCTGGAAACATTTTAGCATTTTTAGGCTGTATTGAATTGTAGCTATGCCTGACCAGAAACACATTTTGTCATTCCTTAGCTTGAATACAGACAACTGTGAAGCAGTGGAATTACAGAATCAGAATCACAGAACCATAGAATGGTTTGGGTTGAAAGGGACCTTAGAGACCATCCAGTTGTAACCCCCCTGCCATGGGCTACTTGCCACCCGCCAGACTGGGCTGCCCATGGCCCCATTCCACCTGGCCTTGAATGCCTCCAGGGATCAATGGAAATCAATTTGTGGTTGTTACAGCCTTGAGAAAGCAGGGGAGACCAAACAAACTCTGTCTGTCTCATGGTGTAGAAGAGGTCTCAGAGAAAAATCATTAGACCAGTCAACATTAATATACAGTGACCTTCTAAATTACTGTTAGTCACTATACAATAATGTATGAGATTCTAGTTGAAACAGTTAAATGCAGACAGAATGAAAAATTCAGGTGTACCATGAAGTTATCTGCTTTCCTACACATACTCATGTAGAATTAAGAGATATAAAAAGTTGTCTGTCTTTCTCTGTAAGATTGAGTATCAGTATTTAATTTGTCTACCTAGAGGCTATTCAAATTATGTGATTATTGCCAAACATTAAAATCATTTATTAGTCAGGTAAGAATAGCCTCTTGGTTTTAATCAAATTGCCTAAGACTTGCTCTGAGGGGAAAATTTAGAAGAGGCTAAGGACAGTTGTTCCACTTCACATCTATGACTCAGAATCCCGTAAATGCTTATGAATTATTTTACCATTAACATGATGCAACTGAGGCTCAACTTTTTCAAAGCCAATACTTTGCTTTTGTTGATAATTAAGAAGGTATTTCAATAGGATGTGTTTTGTGTGTAAATGAGGTCAAATCTCAGGACATAAAACTTAGCATTAAGAGTTTTATCCACAAGGCCATTTTCAAATATTCTTGCTGGTCAGGTAATAGTTTTTTTCCTCTAAAACAAATAATGAGCTAGACAGTGCATGCTGAAGTGCGTGTTCTCAGCACTTTCTGTTAGAGCCCTTAGGCAGTTCTTTAGCATTTCCCCCACTTCGCTGGGCTGCAAAACTGCTTATTTTCACATGTAATAAATTGTTGATGGATTGATTGATTATATAAAGCTTATTATAAATGATTATTTGGGAGGGCCAGTTTTGTCTCATTTGAATAATAAGCTGTGTGTTCTGAAACCACACTATTGTCCTTCACTTTTCATGATGATATAAGACAAGAATAATCACATAACCCTCCCTTTTTGCCTAACTCCAACTTCTCTGATGTGTATTACTGACCAGGCTTTTATTTCCATACAAAGCCATAGGTCTTTATAGTTAGAGAGGAATGGGTCTATTCCTCATGCAGGATGAGAAAGAGCAATTGTGCTATTTAAAATAAAATAAATTAGCCCAAATGCTTCAGTACAGTCCTCTTTGCAAGGGCCCCTTTAAGCCTTGTGATTTTGTTACCAGAAGTGTCTTTAACTTCCACGTGTGGTCATTGGTTTTGTGATCTGAACAGATCTAGGAAGCGATAGACTGTGGTAGTTTCTGTACTCTGTCAACAGCTTAGAAAAAGTGTTTGTATAATTTACTTGATCATATTGTGTTTCAGGTTCCAAATAGTGAGCATGAGGAAGAATTCACTTTCATTTTTAACTAGCACTTAGAGATCCTTGAGTGACACATGCAATATAAGTGAAAGTTATTACTACTAATTATTATCAATTTGGGGAAATAGTATTGTTTTCTTCATGGTTTAATTAGTTCAGTTCCCCTGGTCCTAGGTCTTATTTTTTTCCTCTTTCAGTTTGTGTTAGTCTTGTTTCATTTCAAGAACATTCTAATTTTACTCTGTTAATTTTACTCTGCTTTATTTGGTTTCCTTTTAGAGGTCTGTTGATGCTCATAGCAGCATCAGTAAGGACCAAAGTTTGTTAAGGAACACTAAATGGTATTGAACCAAAACTCCATTATCTTTTCAACCTGAATAATATGCAAGTTCTCACGAGATTGATTGCATTTGTAGTCTACTCATAATTAAAATTAACTTTTTTTATAGCGCACAGAAATGATAATCTGATTTGCCTCAATTCTATTTGTCTGTGTTGGCTAGACTCCGGAAGCTTGCTACTTAGTTGGAGATGCCTTCCCATCTAGGAGATTGGAAAAGCAAGACACTGTATAACGTCTTCATATGTGGCATTCATGTAACAAAAATGTATGCTATGAGTCTAAAGTTTTAGCAGATGAATCCTACCTCAGGAGGTTACAAAGGCATTGATTTCTGGAACTGCAAGAAATTGAGAAGCCTAGATGTCTGAAGGCAATTTTTTCTTGTCCACAAGACCAATATTTTGGATATATTATTCCTTTTGAGTACTCCCCAACACCACAGTAGCAAGTAAAATTTACAGTAACCACAACCAACTTGTGCCATATTTTCATTACCTATCTTATCTGTATTTAAATTCTTGGCAGGCAGATTTCATGTAGAATACATGAAATTTAGTGATTGTCCTGATACTTTCAAGGTCTCCATAGCAGTATAGAGAACTAGCAAAAATGAAAAGCAGTCTATATCCACACTAAAATCACATGATCTAAGGTGCTTAGTTTTGAGGTGGTTATTTTATGAATTGTTGTGCATCATTTTACTTCTTGTATTCTAGATGCTTCTATCTTGATTGAACATTAAGTTTCTGCATAAAGCACTTCTTCCTTCACAGTCTGATGGAGTTTTTTGCACAATCCAGAAGAGCTTTTCTTCCTCTTCCACAGAGGACAGACTTCTCATTTCCACAGATGCCTTTCATACAGATGCTGGAGATCTTTGAACTTCTGGGTTTACCTTTCACTATGGCAGTTACTGAAACAGGTGTTCTCCAAGTAAGGTTTATCATGGAATCATAGAATCATGGAATGACTTAGGTTGGAGGCGACTTTAATGCCCATCCATCTCCAACCTACTGGGTTGAGGCACCCACAACTTCTCTGGGCAGCCTGTGCCAGTGCCTCACCACCACCTAAGTAAAGAATTTTCTCCTAATATGTAGTCTAAATCTCTCAAACTTCTGCCTGAAATCAATCCCCCCTTGTTCTATTACTATCTGAACATATAAAAAATGGATCTGCCAACTTGAGTCATTAATATTACATATAAGTCAGTGTCCAAAAGCTGCCAGAGGCCCAAAATCTCTCCTTGCCCAGGACCTTCTACTGCTCCTTGAGATACTGACGATTTACTATGAGGATGGGGAGGCAATGGAACAGGTTGCACAGAGAAACTGTGCATGCCCCCTCCCTGGAGGTGTTCAAGGCCAAGTTGGATGGCCTTTAAGCAAGCTGGTCTAGTGAGAGGTGTTCATGCCCATGGCAGATGATACTTAGGGTCTCTTGCAACACAAATCATTCTGTGATTCTGTGGTTGTACATAAGCCATCTGAGTGCATGGTTTTCTGGAAGATATTTACAGATAACTGTGGAAAGTAAGAGTTAAATATGAAACAAAATCAAAAGTAGAACATTTTAAAAATAGGTACTATGTGCTGTTTTAGCTAGTGCCATCATTTTACTTAGCTACTAAGATTCTTTCTTCTTTAAGTTTTTACGCTGTGAAAGAAGTCAAGGTGGTTGAAAACAAACCTTTTAACACAAAGATGATTTGTGTCTCTTTTCACTGAACAAAAAGTCTAAAGAAATTGGAAAAAAAAAAATCATTCCAACTGATGTTACAGTCACAGTTAACTGGGGAAAAAAAAATGGATTTGTTGGCTTTCCTTATAATTTCAAAAGAAGAAGCAATCAAAAGTTAGAAATGAATGTTGGCTTGCAAGAAATAATAGACATAGTCTAACATTTTAACCTTAAGATATTTGTAGTGTAACAATATTCTTTGGCTAATTCTTCAATTTCACGACATTATAGAAGAACATTATGCATCAGAAAATATTTCTTGATTATTTCAAGGTGATTTATTTTGTGTGTGGGAACTAAAAGAAAAGGGTGTTTTTCAAGTCTAAAATGTTTCAAGTATGAGTAAGGATGGCTGAGCAATAAAAACTTATGGAAGGTAAGTCTCTGAAGACAGGAATGGGTGAAGAATAAGAAGAAGAGAAAGGAATAATCTCCTTTTTTTTTTTTTTTTGTTTTTAATGCCTCTGAATTTCCTTTAAGGTTTGATCATTTACCTGTCTGTAAGAAATATATTTTAAGCTGCCTGTGGACAGCAAGGAATGATAACATTAGTGGATAAAGGCAAAGTAACTGATGTTGTGTAGCTTGACTTCTATAAAGTCTTTGGCAACAATTTGCTGTCCCACAACAAACTCTTATTTCTAAATTAGGGAGATACGGATTTAAACTGTTGACTGTTCAGTGGATAAAGAATCAGTGGGATGGTTGCAGCCAGAGAGTGGTCATCACTATCTGTAAGATCAGTAGGAGGCTGATCACAAGTGGTGTTCACCCAGCTCTGTCATGGAACTGATACTCTTTAACATCTTTATCAATGACCTAGAAAGTGTTATTGAATGAACCTGTAGTGAGTTGCTGATGACTAAGCTGAGTGCTACAGTTAATATGAGAGAAGGAAGGGCTGTCATCCAGAGGTATCTAGGCAAGCATGAGAAATGGAGCCATGTGAACTGAACAAACTTCATCAAGGCCATGTGCAAGGTGTTGTACTTGGGTCAGGGCAATCCCTGATACGTGCACAGAATGAGAGAAAAACTTGAGAGTAGCCCTGAGGAGAAGGACTTGTGGGTTCTGGTGGATGAATAGCTTGACATGATCCAACAGTGTGTACTTGTCACCTGGAAGAATATCCTTGGCTGCATCAGAAGAGGGGCAGCAGCAGGGAGAGGGAAGCAATTGTCCCTTTTTGCTCTGCCCTCATGGGGCCCCATCATGGAGTATCTATCTCATCCAGACCTGAGGTCTCCAGTACAGGAAGGATGTGGAGCTGTTGGAGTGGGTCCAGAGGAGGGCCACGAAGATGCTCAGAATTGCTCAACCTATGAGAAATGTTGAGGGAACTAGACTTGTTCAGAAGAAAAGGTTCCAGGCAGATCTTACTGCAACCTTCCAGTACTTGAGGGGAGGGAGACTGAATTTTTACATGATCTAATAGTGATAGGACAAGGGGGAATGGTTTTAAACTGAAAGAAGGGACGTATAGGTTAGATGTTAGAAATAAATATAGGGTAGAAGTTAGAAAGAAATTCTTTACTCAGGTTGTGGTAAGGCACTGGCATAGGCTGCCCAAAGAAGCTATGGATGTCTCACTGTTGAAAGCGTTCAAGGCCGGGCTTTGGGCTATCTTGTCTAGTGGGATGCATCCCTGCCAGTGGCAGATGGGTTGTGTCATGTTCAGCATGTAAGGGGAGAGAGAAGGTGACAAGATTTGCAAACTAGATGATCTTTATTGTCCTTTCCAACCTAAATGATTCTATGAATGTAAGAAAAACAGTTATTATGTAGTAGTATAATACTGTAAAGACTGACAGCATGTATTCCAAGGCAGCAGCTGGATTTTTGCTTATTTTTCCATCTGTAATGCTGTATTCTTCCTCTATATTGTTTTCAGGGCTAAAAAATTGTACTATAAATGTTTTTTATGCTTTTATTATTTTGATCCTCCAAACTCCCACTGTTTTCCACTTTTTTTTTCCCCCCAGCTATTCCATCATAAAATCACAGATCAGTTGAGGCTGGAAAGGACCTCTTGGTCCATCTGCTCTAACCCAGAGCAGGGTGCCCAGGACCATGTCCAGACAGCTTTGGGATATCTCCAAGGAGGAGACTCCACAACCCCTCTGGGCAAGCTGTGCCAGTGCTCAGTTACTCATACAGCACAGAAGTGCTTCCTGGTGTTCAGAGGGAATCTTCTGTGTGTTCTTGGTTGAGCCCACTGCCACTGGACACAACCGACAAGAGCCTGGCTCTGTCCTCCTTGCAGCCTCCCTTCAGATATTTACAGACAACGATGGGATCCCCCTGAGACTCCTCTTTATTCAGGCTGTGAATTCTATGCATTAAATTGGAGCAGATAATGATGACAGACAATGATGAAGCACCAGGTGACAGGAAAGAGTGAATAATGCGATTTTGGATTCCCTGAATATTAATCTAGTTATAGATGCAACAGACAGTACTGACCACAATCTCCACAGATACAAACAGAAATCTTCTTCAAGACTTTAAAATTCTAGATTGTTCCCATGCCATTCCCCTCCTACTCAGTTGCTAAGTATTGCATTATTAATTTCTGCTGAAGCTCAGAATGCTGGAGGTACTTATCTATCTACACTCTAACATTAGTCCAGATTCTGTGGCTTAGAGGAAGGTCGTGTCATGTTCATGTAGTAGTGCATTATCCACTCTTGTTGATGTGGCCAAGAAGACATTGTAGCAGACATACTCCTGGGTATTACATGGACATGTGGTTAGAGGAATAATTTTAAACTGTAGAACTTGTTACTAAATCAATATTATTAGAGGAAACAATAATAAATATTTCTGTTGTTCTCAGGGAGAATTCTGAATAATTCGCTTTAGCCAAATGCAGGAAGTTCTGTAGGAATGCAAAATTCATTACTGTTATGAAAAATGACAACAAGCCATCACAAATCCATTTCTCTTTGAAACCTTCGGGTGCCAGAAATCACCTTAGAAATTTCATGGGAAAGTTTAAATATATAATCTATCCAAAAGTAGAGAATTGCTGGCACAGTGGGAAAAACACAGGTATTTAGTGGATTGCTAAAGAAATATTGTAAATCATATTGCAAAAAGAAAAAAAAAAGGACAAACATAGAATTACATTTTTTTCCCCCTTGTACACCATAAAAAATCCAGCAAGCACAGCTCTATTTTGTCTGCAGAGCTTGTATCAGGATTTATTGCCTTAAACTGCTTATACTGGGAGGAAATCAACATAGCATCATTAAGCTTTGTATAGGAGCCATACTTGAAACTTAAAGTGTTATTAATACTGCAATATACAGCAATGTTAATCTGACAAACATGCTTGAATTCACTCACACACAACACACATTTGGACACATATGAGCATTCGATGCCATCATTATAGAAGTTTTCCAGCTGCAGGGTTTAATGTTATTTTTACTTATGAACCTAAATTATACACTTTGCTGCAGAATTCAGTTAAAATTACCCACATTTTTCAAGTACACTTCAGAATAACAAATCATTTCACTTGTGATGGGGACAGGAAGCTATGCAAAGCAGCTCTTTCTATATGTACCAAAAATGCCTGGTACAAATCTTCTCAAACATATTTATTGGAGTATTAAAGCTGCTTGCTTATAACAAATTGGAAATATGTGGTGCAAAAATATTATGCATAACCTTCTAAATCAGATTAACTGGTGTTCCTTCTTTCATACAATAAATTCCATTGGGAGCATCTGTTCAAGGCAGTGCCTGACAACCTGGCACCAGATCAGAAAGCTTCCTGCTCTCTGCACAAATTTTGGAATCTGGTCCAAGTGGGAGCATCATTACTTACACTCAAATCTCTTTTACCATGTGATTAACACACTGTGATACCTGCTTATTGCAGCCCATTAGTCCTTGTACCATTTGAGCAGTCAGATGTGGCATATTCAGCAGCCTGGTCTTCTCATTTTGAATGCTAATACATTTCATAACATCAACATTAAACACCACTGTGGTCTTTTTTAAGCAAACACACCACTGGAGTTTGTGAGACAATTAGAAAAGAAGTGTGGAAAATACAGAGAAGTTTGTCACAAAAACCTACCTCCCTTTTAACTTCTATTTCTTTGAATTTGACTAGAGAACTATTTACTGTGAAACTAATGGAAAAGGTACTGCAGAAATTTCTGTTTAAAAACAAAGATGAACGAAAAGGAAAGCACTGGAGTCTTCATATCCTAAAATAGGAACGGAAAATGAGCTCTAGATGCAAATGCCTCAAAATAAGAATAACAGTGAGATTTTGTTACACACTTTGGATATGGAAGTGTTCTTTCTTTTCCCTTATGATAAAGGTTTCTATAGATTACGTATATAGGGAAAGTCTGATCTGATATGCACTCTGACAAACCTGATCACAAATAAGCAATGTACTTATCAAATAATGCGGACATCTCCAATGCTGTCCCATCTTTGAACTTCAAGTCAGACAACACGATGACTGACTTAATCTTTTTATTTTTATATTTAAGCAACTTATCATTGTGTCCTCAAAGAAAAGTGCACTGCTGTTAATGAATATAAACAGTGGAATTATAAACAGGTGTAATAAAATCCTTTTATGTTATAAATGTTGATAAATTCTAGTTACATTGAGATAAAAGAGAAAAAAAAAAAAGCAATTAGAAAACTCAGTATGCCTAACAGAAATTGTTTGCAAAGGATGTCAATTAACTGAAAAATGTTATAGCAGAGTCTATGTGTCACTGCTAAATCACTTCAAGTTTGAAGATTTGATAAATGATTAAAATTTGATTAATATGCGTTTTGATTGCAGCTTCGATAGTGAACTACTCCATAATAAATCCATCAAACCTTCAGAGCTGGTGCTGGGACAAAAACCAAAAATTTTCTGGTCCAAAACCACATTAGAAATATGTGTCAAAGTGTAGTCAGTGTTGTCCATTGCCAATGTCCATTGTCCAGGCTGTTCCTGGACTACTATGTCCCGTTCTAGACACAGCGGTAGAAAAGAGAATTGAACATACTGGAAAGAGTCCAACAGAGAGTCACGCGGAGGATCAAAGGATTTTCTTATGACAAGAGGCTGAGATAAATGAAACTTAGAGACTCAGGAGGATCTCATCAGTGTCTACAAATATCTGAAGGGAGGATGCAGAGAGAAGGAGGTTTCCTCTAATTATTAAGGAGCACTTCTTTATTGGGCTGGTGACAGGGTGGCTGGCACAGGCTGTCCTAAGAGGTTGTGGGATCTCCTCCTTGGATCTTCCAAAGCCTCCTGGATATGGTCCTGTGCATCCTGCTATGGCTATCCCTGCTGGAATGGAATTGGGCCAGATGGACCCAGAGGTGATTAACATAGTGGTTTCAAAATCTTAGCTAGGGATTCCAAGCACTATTTAATATCAGGACTGTTGTATTGCTAAAAGCTGCAATAAAATGCACTTGAGTGGAGGATAAAAATATTTCACCTCTCTGACATCCCCAGTCAACCCTGAGACTTGTGCCTGAGAGTGAGTGCAGGTGACATCTAACTTGGGGCTGAAATCCTGAATAATGATGTAATTTCTTTGTACTTGATATTTAAAAACTATTCCATAGATTAAGGCTGTTTTTGTTTTGTTTTGCTCTTTTATTTATTTATTTTCTTCTTCCTCTTGCTATTTACCCCAGGGATTTTCATAGAAGCCGTTTTATAATGAAGCACTTCATTTCTGATGAACACTTCAGAAAATTCAGTGTCAGTTCTTTAAACAAGTGTATAAGGTTCACAAGAATCCTGTGAGACAGTGGTTTAAAAAGGGCAGAAATGCTGAATCTCTGAGAAAGCTTTATTTATGGATAAGGAAAGAAACCTTTTGATACCTCAGTTTGTTCTCTGCCTCTTCTTCCTGTTGTTCCTATCTTTGTTTCAGCTGTGATAGAATTAATTTATTAGAATTAATTTATTTTGAGTTTATATATAGTCTATAGCTGTAGTCGAAGTTAAACTGAGTCCAGGAAGGTTTGGATTTTGGATTCCTTCATAAAAAATATAAAGTCTTTTGATGCAGTCATTTAGACCTAATTGTAACACTTGTGTATATCCCTGAAAGGGATGTAATATTAGATAACTGTATAGACTTCTAAAATATATATGTTTATTCTGGAGTTAACATAAAACTTAGCATCAGAGTAAGCATCAGAGGAATCAAGATTCTGATACTCTAAGCTCTTAATATTCTAGTTCAGAAGGAACAATACATGGTTAAGAATTCCTAAGCAAATAATTGTTTTCTAAAGAAAAAGGCCATTAAAGCATTTTACTTAGACATTGCAGAAATGTTTCATTTTTATGGCATCACTGTGATTGTTTTAAATAATCTCTACTTCCATCAGTTTGATGGAAATGTAATGCATACTTTACAACACAAAATAAATTTACCTGTGATATCTATCATACATTATAGAGCGCAATAAAATCTATGTCATAATATTTTGGTCTAAAGGAAATAAACTAAAAAAAGATAGGCTGATATTTCTGTTGTGAAGATGAAGTCAAAGTCACTACATGCTAGAGAAGTGTATTCATTTAGAAGGAACGAAGGGAGGAAGGGAGGAAGGGAGGAAGGGAGGAAGG
>PPHD01026929.1:0-11314 GCA_002909625.1 Bambusicola thoracicus
TTGTGTAACACTGTGTTGTACCCTAACTATATATAGTCTCTTGTCCTGCATTCTACTTGGATATTGTTTGATTATGTTTTCTGTGCTGGACAAACCAGTCAGATTTTCTTGCCTTTGTTTCCCACTATGCTACACGGTTGCTTCTTCCACCACAACTGTGTGTGGGGGTGACCCACATGCTGGATCACTGAAATTATCAGGTTTTTTTTAAAGTAAAATAAAAGAGGAGAAGTGGGTGGTGGCAGCAAAGGGAATGATTTGCAAAAAAAGAAAGGTAAGAAAGTGAGGTTTATTTTTAACCTGGATCACCACAGTGGCTTTCCTTATTGTATGTCTCTATAAATGGTAATTATGGTACAGCCATAGCCAAGTTTGTATAGCATGTTTAATTCAGTCTATATCTATGATGCTGCTGAAAATGTCCATTTGGGTATCTTGTGAGAGCTGGAGCTAATTCAAGATAAGTGACAGGAACATGGGGATGGGAGCACATTTATTAGTGTTTTGGTGATGTGCTGCATTTTGTAAAATGATGGTCCTGGCTTCCTCTGACATTCTCCTTTATTATTTTCTTTTCCACTTGCACAACTGTTCTGCAGCTGTGTAGTGAACCAACATGAAGAACTGTTACCTTGGGCAAAAAAAAAAAAAAAGTCTGACTTCCAACTCCAATCAATTTTTCCAAACCATTTAACTGTACAAATATTGATGCTGGCCCAAGGGAAAGGGCAGGAGTACTCACTACAGTAGTGGTGCTGAACTGTGCAGACTGTGAGCGTCTGTAGAACTACAGCAGTTACAAACTTCTTAGCAAAAGGCAGGTATCGTTAATGAGTCTGTGAATCTGCCCTTTTGTTTGAAAGCATAGCTTTTCTAACAAGTGACCACTTGATCAAGCTTTGATGCTGTTGTTCTAAACATTGAAATGAAGCTTCAGTGCATTCTTTCAAAAGAAAATAGTAATCTCTTAGATATTGAGTTCTGGCCAATCAAAAAGTAAAAAAACAGTGATTCTCCTTTAAGATTACCGTAAGTCCAAGTAGTGCACTATTTCAGTAGATGATTCGATAACAGGAGTTGCTTCATCTTTCACCATTATCATTCCTATATGTTGGAATGATCTGATAACTTTTGGAATTGCCCGTGAATCCTTTAGTACACAACTGTGAAAATAATGAAATGTATTCATAGCAGGGAAGTTTTTTCTTTGCTGTATGTAACTATCCTCAAGTCACACAGGATTTGTACTGAGGTGTGTTCTTCCACTATTATACTTATGGTTAAGGTTGCTAGTGTTTTCAGTTACAGAAATTGCCCAGAATGAAGAGCCCTCACTAAAGCCTGTATAAAGAAGTCTGTATGGAATAGATGGATGTAGAGGCTTTTCTTCTGTAGCAGTGCAGGTATTTGCAGCCTCAGTAACTCTTTTCCTTGCCATTTCTTTCAATTACATCAGTACAACAGATAATGGGACTGTAGTGAGCTCATGCTTGGGATTGTTTTCCCATGTAAGAAATATTCAGCAAAAGCTGAATAATTAAAAAGAAAAAGAGTGATTCAGTTCTCTAATTCGTTTCACTGTAAGACCTGAATGTATTGCTTTGTGAGTGAAGGTATTGCAGAGGCAGGAATGAAGATTTGAAGCCATTTCACAAGTATTTCAAAGTACGTGCTAACTGTCGGTAGCAACTAAACAAGGTAGACCATCTCTTCTGGGTTTCTTCCTCCTTGATGTGTCAGTCATAGATATTGCTACTTAAATTACTTTAAATATGCATGTAGCACATTAGTAGCTAGAAAAGGAAAAGCAGGGAAGGTACCTGCTCTGCTCTGGAAATGATAGTTGAGAAGTTTTAAAAATGATCCTTGCAAGTTCATAATTAGGAAGTTTGGTAGGTGTAGAGATTACTGTGATGAACACAAAAGCAACAAGGAAGAATGACAAAAGGTTTCTATAGAGAAGTTTAAAATATAGTTTTATTTCAGAGCTAGGGATAAAAATGTTATTAATGATTACATTTCTACCCAAGGGAAGCGCTGTCTTATTTGCTGTTACACTTCAGAGGAAAAAAAAAAAAAAAAAAAAAAAAAAAAAAAAAAGGCAAAAAAGGAAAAGGGGGCAGAGCATCCTGTGAGGAACTATTGATTTCTGTCAGGTACAGAGTTGTTTGCAGAACCTTATGTCAGTGTCCATTAACAAACACATAGAAAGCTAAAGGCTCCCAGTGCCACATGACATACCTGAAGGTCAGCCTAAGTAAGTATGAGGTAATGTGTTCACTTCTAGTGTGAAAATAATAATAATTAGGAAAAAGAACCCACAAACAAAAACCTTTACTCGTAAAAAAAAAAAAGATCTAAAGACTTGATGTGATCTTAATCCTAAGTTATATGTTTGTTTGTAATGTGTAAGTTTTAAATCTGCCTATATAAAATCAAGTGTTGTCTTTCAAGTATTTGTTGACCGTTGGCCTTATTTATATCCTGGGTTACGTTGAGGAAAATAATAAATGCTTAATGTGTTAGTATGTGCACACTAATGGCATAGAGGCTGAACATTAAAAAGTATGGAGGCATCAATTTAAGAAATGATTTATTTATAATCTTTTCTGTTTTTCAGATTTAGAGAAATAGCAGGGGCCTTAGAAGCTGCACTTTCAGATTCCCTAGAGGAAGCACCAGGTAAACTTCCATTGCAAAAATTAATAGTTTCCCTATTGTGATGGAAGCTGTATTTTAAGTAGCAGTGATTGTTGCCTCTTCATCATTTACTGACTTGCATCCTTAGGGTTCACGAGTGCTGGTTTTTTTGATGAACTGCTTTAACAGTAGACTACATTTTTTATAGGGAAGGTAATATAAGAGTACTGATCAGTGATCACTTCATTTACTAAAAACACTTCTTATGTTAGCAGTAATTAACGTATTTGTGGATCTATTCCCTTAGTTTAGAAAAGGTCTAAATTTTTACTTAGCAACCTTACGTAATATGCAGAAGGTTATGCTTTGTCACTGGGGCAGACTTTTCTTGTTACATGTGGAGAGGAAGTTGTCTATCTGTTGGCAGCATTTAAGCTTTCTACGGGTTGTAATGTTGTCTTCTACTCAAAATATGTACATTGATTTATCAGCAGGTGAGAAGGCAAGCATAGAAAAGATTATAGTGGAAGGACAAACCTGGTGTATTTTTTTAGAGGTATATTTTAATTAGACAAGCTGTTATTTCAGTTAATGAAGTAAATACCCGCGAGGAAGGCAGCGAAAAGTAATGTATGTATATACATGCACACATATATACACATATATGTTTATGCACATCTTGTGTGTAATATTTTGAACTTTTAAATTATTAAACTACGTAGACTAAGGAGAAAAAAAAAACTAACGGAGGTGAAATGCATAAATCCTATAACTTCAAGGCATTTATTTGAAACCCACAGTCACATTAATTAGCTTTTGAATTGTACGCTATAAAATTAGAATCATAGTATGGTTTTGGTTGAAGGGGAGTTAAGGATCGTCAAGTTCCAAACTCCCTGTCACAGGTAGGGTTGCCATCCACCAGATCAAGTACTAGATAAGTTTGCTGAAGGCCCAATCCTACTTAGCCTTAAACAGCTCCAGGGACGAGGCATCCACAGCCTCTCTGGGCAGCCTATTCCAGCACCTCACCACCCTTTCAATGAAAGACTTCCCCCTGACATCTAGATCTAACTTCTTTTAATTTAAAACCATTCTTCCTCATCATGTCACTATCTACCCATGTAAAAAGTTGATTTCCCTCCTTTTTATATATAATTTCCCTTTAAATGTTGGAAGGCCGTAATGAGGTCTTGGTGCAGCCTTCTCTTCTCCAGACTGAACAAGTCTAGCTCCTTCAGCCTGCCTTCATAGGAGAGGTGCTCCCATCCTCTGATCATTTTTGTGACCCTTCTCTCAACCCTCCAAAAGTTCCGCATCTTTCCTGTGTTGGGGGCTCCAGACCTAGAGGTGGAGTACTCTAGATGGAGCCTCATCAGGGTAGAGTAGAGAGGGGCAGTCATTTCCCTCACCCTGCTGGCCACTGCTTTTCTGATGCACCCAGAATACCATTGGCCTTCTGGGCTGTAAGCACATGCTGCTAGCTCACGTTAAGTTTTTTATCTACCAAGATCCCTAAGTCCTTCTCAGCAGGGCTGCTTTCAAAGAGTTCTTCTCCCATTTTGTATACATATCTGGTACTACCTTGACCCAAATGCAAAACCTTTCACTTTGCTTTGTTGAACCTCATTAGGTTTGCAAGGGCCCACCTTTCATGTTTACCAAGGTCCCTCTGGATGGTATCTCTTCCTTCAGCTGTATCAGTTGCACCACTCATCTTGATGTCATCAGCAAACTTGCTGAGGGTGCACTCGATCCTATCATCTATGTTGTTGATAAAGACGTTAAAGAATATCAGTCCCATCCTGAAGTGTCCTTGAGGATCGCCACTCATCACTGGCCTCCTCCTGGACATAGGGCCATTGACCACAACCCCTTGGCTGTGACCTTCCAACCAATTCTTTATCTACTGAATAGTGTGCCCTTTAAATCCACATCTTTCTGATTTAGAGATAAGGGTGTGATGGGGTACCATGTCAGTGACCTTCAGAAGTCCAGATAGATTACATCATTTACCTTCCCTTTGTCCACCAATGCTGTCGCTCCATCATAGAAGGCCACTAGATTGGTCAGGCATGACTTTTCCTTGGTGAAGCCATGCTGGCTGTCTTGGATCTCTAGCTTGTCCCTCATGTGCCTTAATATGTCTTTCAGGAGGATACATTCTGTGATCTTCCCAGGAACAAAGGTGAGGCTCGCCAGCCTGTAGTTCCCTGTATGTCCTTTCCTCCCTTTCTTATAAATAGGAGTGGCGTTTCCCTTTTCCCAGTCACTGGGGACTTAGCCTGACAGCCAGGACGTTTCAAGTATGATGGAGAGTGGCTTGGCAAGCACATCAGCGAGCTTCCTTAGGACCCTGAGATGCATGTCATCCGGCCCTGTGGACTTGCACACATTCAGTCTCGTGGGGTGGTCTCAGACTTGCTCTGCACTTAAAGTATGGGGGAGTTTGCTCCCCCAGTTCCCATGGAGAGATTCAGGGATGTGAGAAATGAGATAATGCTGCCTGCCAACAAAGACCGAGGCAAAGAACTCACTGAGTGCCTTGTTTTTTTCCACATCTGTTGTAGCCAGTTCTCCTTTCCCATTTATCAGAGGAGGTATGCTCTCTTTGGCCTGCTTCCTCTGACCTGTGTACCTTTATTTTAACATCTCTCATCAAGTTCAGTTTCATCTGTGCCTTGGCTTTCCTAATCCCATCTCTGCATGTCTGGATAGCACCCCTGTATTCTTCCAAGGTGACAATGTCCTTGTTTTCACTGCCTGTACTTGCCCTTCTTTTGCCTCAATTCGACCAGCAGCCCCTTGCTGATTTCCTGCCTCCCCTGCCTGCTTTCTTATTCTGAGGGATGGAGAACTCTTATGCTCTCAGAAAGGCATCCTTAAAGAGTAGCCAGCTTTGTTCCACTCCTTTGTCTTTAAGGACAGCTTCCCAGGAGATCTCATTGAACAATTCCTTAAACCAAGCAAAGTTCAATCTCTTGAATTTCAGGGTCCTGACTCCACTCTTTGCCATGCCCACATACCTCAAGATCACAAACTCAACCAGTGCGTGGTTGCTACAGTCCAGGCTGCCTCTGATACTAACCTCTTTAATGTCTTCCACATTGGTGAGCACCAGATCCAGCAACGCTAGTATTTCCAGAGTTTGTTTTAGTCTGTGCTTAATAAATCCTCTTTGCTATCTTTGTGGTATGTCTCTTAGGAATATTTTTTTGTTAAATGTTGGATAATGCATTTATTAACATCAGTAATTAACATCTTTCAAGACTGTGCATAGGAACTTAACCTTTGTTACCTGATTCTTTTTAGAGGGCAGCTCATATTGTCTTTTGGCTACTCACATGGTCTGGATGAGTCTTTTGAAATGCTGGTCGGATCAAATGTTCTTACCATTGTTAGCACACCGTCTGTGGAAACTTAGTCTGCAAATTTTGTCACGTTACTCTGTGTTCATTAATGAGGTAAGAGCACAACATAGTTATGGTTCTAATGATTATGTCTATCAGTAAGAGACCTCTTCAAGAAAAAAAGGTGTAACTTCTTTGAAAGTATTATTTTTCTGAATTTAAAAATGCTTAATTGGAACACTCAAGTTAGTGAGTTTGTTTTATAAAAAATATCACTGCAAAACATGTCACTGACCTGGAATGTCATTACTGCCCCTGTGGTTATTGTCTGCTGGTTGCCAAGGCAGTAGTTCCGTATATGCTTAAGACTGCCTCTGCCACTGACAGAAGTAGTCCTAATCTTGTTGTTTTGTTCTGTTGGTGTTTCCATATTGATACAGTGAATTAAGTTGAGAAACTGAGCTAGGCGAAAAGTAACTTTGGAAAAAAAAAAAAAAAAGGGGCAGTGAGTAAAATTGGATCGGTTGTTCTGTGTTCAGACTGTAAAACTCAGCATTTCATGGTTAACTATCCCAATATTGTAATTCCACCTTCTAAGCAGAAAACGTTGTCCTTTGCTCTTTCTGCTCCAAGCCATGTAGGTTTTCCCCCATTCTGTTTGTCACAAAATGACAACCTGATATTGAGGAATAATTGAGGTTAAAATGGACTTCTGAAAATCATGTGGTCCAAATTCCTGCTCAAAACAGGGCCAGTATAGGTAAGATTATAAAAACCTTGTTAGGTTGAGTTTTGAATATCCAAGGGTAGAGGCTTCACAGCCTCTCAAGGAGCCTATTTCCAATGATTGACCACCCTCAGGATCAGATATCCTTATGTTTGATACAGTTGCCTTTGTTGCACTTGTCCAATTTCTCTTATTCTGTCAACTGTATCTTAAGAGAAGAGTCTGATTCCATCTTCTCTCTACATTTCCCTTAGTTATTTGAGGACAACACTCCTTGTCTTGAGATTGAATAGTACAGTTCTTTAAGCTATCTCATGAAAGTGTTGATAAGTTCCAGAGTTAAAACAGGGTAGCTGTGTGAAGCATGTGCTTTGCAGCAGAGGGCTTGAGGAAGTGGGAGAAAGGAGATGATTGACAATAGTGAGTTATGTTTCTTGAAACAAAGCAAGACCTTGGCTAGCCTTGTACAGGTATGAGCAAAAGGGAGGATGAATGGCTGGGGGGGACTCAAATTCCTCCATTTGGTGACTGTATTGGCCTAGAAAACACTCAAAACTCTCGTAGGCATATCCCTGAGTATTCCTCTCAAAGGTGTGATAGTGGACTAGCTCGTGTGTTGATTCTTGGCTTTGAGGCAAACACTCTAGCAGTGGAATTGGTTATCTCTGCAGTGGAAAATTACCCATCCAACACAATCCACAGCTATAAACTGTTTATAAACTGTGGGTAATAGTCAAGTCCGTTCATTTGAAAACAGTGCTGGTGAAAATTACTCCAGAATGGTACTGCCTTGTTGTATAGTGACAAAAAAGCTCTAAATCATCTAATTACTTAATGCACCAAGATCTGCTTTAAAATCATCTCTTTTTATGTAATTGAGGAGTACAGTTATCTCTTGCAATTGTAACATTTTAGTGTCAAAAACTTACGAATCCTTTATATACTGTCTCTATAAATGCAACTTCGACTGCCTTTACTATTGCTAGGATTCACATCTCAGTTTGACCTTTCAGGTTTCCGTAAGGCCCATTTCCAGTGATAATACAAAAGAAAGCAAAAAATTAATGCCAGCTGGTAGAAAGGAAACTTCTGTAAACCTCAGCTCTAATGAGGACCAAGGGAATGGATCTTCTCCAGAAAGTCAGTCTTTACCTTCTATATCCAGTACTCAGTTGGTGTACGTAGCTGCAGATCTGGATAAACTCCAGGAAAAGGTTGGTGCTTGTGACTTCACATACAGAAATGTGCCAGTGTTGTTTGTTTTGGATCCTGTTAATTCAAAAAACAAATGGGGAAAAAAAGTACATATTTTTTTAAATTTATCTTGAATGCTGAAGCTGGAGTAGTCTGCTAGAGAAAATATCACCTGAAATAAGGGGTCTAATCTCCACCTAGTTTGAGTTACAAGTTACAGAAAAAGCCTCTTCAGGTATTTAGTCAGTAGCTGATAGACTATACTCTTAAAATGTTTCTGCTCATTTTTGGTGCAGAGTATAACTGTTCCAGAGTCTCACTTCTGCTTGTAAGATCTCTGGCCTCAAAGTGTGGTGCAGTTTTGGCTTTAATATTATATTCTCTTTCATAAGAGAACTCTTTTGAAGAGTTCTATCATCATTATGTTTTACTAACGATCCAGAAACTTTAAAAGAGCTGTACGGTATTAATATGCTTTCAGTAGGAACTTTTCTAGTGTACTTCAATCAGTAAGACTGGAATTTCTATATCTTGTGAAGCTGCATCTGGGTCGATAGTATTTTGTGAATTGTCAGTTATTTCCTCTGAGGACAGAAATGGTAATGTAGGGAATTGAATGAATAGGCCTTAATTCTCACTAACCCAAGACTGGGTTTCCATAAACATGACAAAAAAGCAGAGAAGATTGAAGGGGTCTTCTGGTGCACTGCTAACTTGCAGAGTATCGGAAGAGGTATTTAAATATGTTTATAATAAGACTGTGTCTGTCTTATGTTTCTTTCTTTAGATTCCTGACATCTTAGAAATGATTAAACCAAAACTTGAGATGATTGGCTTCAAGAATTTGTCTTGTATCGAAGGTAAATCTGAGAGACTGAAGTCAGTCTTTCCCCCTTTTCCCAAGTCCATCTGCTAACCAAACCATATCAGCTTTTATACACGGTTTTATTGTTTACAATGACAAACTGAAAATAGGAGTGTTTTTTGTTTATATATGTAATGGTGCCTGTTTTTGACCTGAACTGTACTGTGACTCTGAGAGATAGAAACTGCCTTAAATGGAACTGTGAAGTCTAGAAAACATTTGATTAAAATTTAATGAGTCTAAAGTAGTTTCTTGGGAAAGAACTTGTCCAGTAATTAAAATGGTTCTCCATGAAGCAAGGAACCTCAGTCTAGAAGATGGATATCAAATCTTTAAACTCTTGCAGTAAAGAAAACAGAGAACAGTAAAGGAGATGATTTGCATTATCCAGTCAAAAGTAAAATATCAAGTCTATAAGAGAGGTAGGAGCTTGTGTACATTGCAACTCAGTAGACAGTCTTCTGACAATTGCAAGTGTGCATTAGGCATGTTCCAGTTACTCCCTGGGGAATTTAAGTACTGTGGAAAATAATTTTACAACCCTAGTTTCCTTGGTAGATCTGAGCCTTTTGATTCAAGCCCCTTGCTACATTGATAATGCTGAAGAAAAAAAAAGATATGAACCTGGAGAATGTTACTTTACCTTTTTGTTGTTGTTGTTGTTTGTTTCTTCTGTGTATCCATTTTTCTGGCTGAGGAATGGCTGATGTTAGTGGAGATGTCTTATAAATGGCACACATAAATGTGTATGTATTTATTAACTATCCTGTATTTGACACCAGGAGCAGCCATCTGGGACAGTGAGATGGGGATGATGCTGATTTGTATTGTGATTGGGCAGGGTAGCTCATCTTAAACTTTAGTATTTTTACTTCAATAGGAGCCTTGGAAGACTCAAAGACTTCTTTAGCAGCCTGTATACCTACCTTGAATAACAGGATTATCCAGGATCTCAGTGAGTCCTCTTTCACTTACCTGAAGAGTGCACTGGAAATTCCAAGATTATATAGGAGAACCAATAAGGTCAGTGCTGATTGCAGATTTAAAGATAGATCTCAGGGGAGTCTTGTGTGAGGAATGCTTACTGAGCAGTACAGTTATAATTTGCTCCAGGACTGTCCATATCTGTTTAGCAGTCAACAGAACTATTTTATAGCTTTAGATGATTTAGTGATTACCATTTACCTCTTAGGAAAGAGGGGAGCCAAGGGAGAAGAGGCTGAATGTCTCCCTGAATACTGAGAGCTCTCTACAACTACCTGAAAGGAGGCTGTATTGATGTGGGAGATGATGTCTTCTCCCAGGTAGAGCAGGACAAGAAGTGGTGGGTTTATGCTGCAACAGAGGTGATTCAGGCTGGATATTAGGAAAAATTTTTTGTCTGAAAGAGTGGTGAGGCAGTGAAATGGGCTGCTAAGGGTGATAGAGTCACTCTTCCTGAAGGTGTTCAGGAACATGGTGATGTGGCACCGAGGGATATGGTTAGTAGGCATGGTGGGGACAGGCTGATGGTTGGACTAGGTGGTTTTAGTGGTCTCTTCCAACCTTAATGATTCTATGATTTTTGAAATTTTAAGTGAGGTAACAACGAGAATACAGGCTTGTGATGGAAGGAAAGGCAAGAAGTAGAACTATCAGGCAAACAAAAAAGGGTTAATAAGAATAAATTTTTCCCTCATGTCATAGCACGTATCAGAAGATGAACTGCTACTGAGCTGCAGGCTTCTTTTGGAGTAAGTGGCAGGAGGTGATACTTCTGACTACTGTGTCAATAAACTTTTTGCCAGTGAACTAATTTCTTAGGTTTGATTCAGGAAGTGTATTGCACAGAAAGAACAAATGAGAACGGCCAAAAAATTAATATTGTTTTGGTGAGAAGTTAATAAAAGCTAATTCACAAATATGTTACCAAAAACCCCCAAATCAGATATTGGCTTGTTTTATTGCTGTGATTTTGTTTTTGCCAGGCTGTACGGTTGTTCTTGTGGCTAGCTTGGTCTCATGTAAGAAAATGGCAGTGTAAGAAAACTTGAGTAATGGGTATTTCAGGTGTACACTGTGGGTGTATCCTGTGTGTGTTTGGTTTCTCTGCAATGCGTGAGGCTTGTCCAGGCTCTTGGATGGATCAGCCCTGCAGAGGTGAAGCATTCTGCATCCAAGACTAGCTCAGAATAAGGTAGTAAAGGGATGGATATTAGAGTTAGCCCAAAAGCATTCTTCTGGAAAATATGCTGAGGTAATAGGGTGGTATAAGAATTGAAGGAGCAATGTTTTCAATTCAGTGAAATGCAATACAAGATAGTAGCTATTCTAATGAAAGTATGTGGTATATACTGAGTCTGTTCAGCTTTTCTTGAGGTCAGTGCGAGTAGGAAGCACCCTTATAGTACGAGTAGCTGTCTGGCACATGCATCCTCTAAAGCTTTGGTCATTTTGGGTGTTGTTCCATAGTATATTCCACAGAAGAACACTGCTGAATGATTTTGTCATAGTGTCTTTCCTGTGTATGATGACCTCTTTCTTGATTGGGCATGACTA
>PPHD01026930.1:0-11314 GCA_002909625.1 Bambusicola thoracicus
ACTTTTCATTCTCAATGTGGATAGTAAATGATTTTTTGCCTTGCATTGATAAATAGTAAAAAGGCAATTTTAAGTATGAGCACACCCAGAACAGAGTTTTTTGTTTTGTTTCATTTTGTTTTAGAGATATTTCACATGACTCAGACTCCTAAAATTCATAATTCTGGTTTATATGTTCAAACGGGGAAAGGAATCCATTCTTCAGTTTGAAAATAGAACCTAAAAAAATAAATAAAAAAAAATTTAAAACTGTACTATATTAGGAACCTGCAGGAAAACATTGATTTAAAAGCCATACAATTATGTGGCTGAATTTATCTATAAGACAAATATAAAACTGAAATCTAACTGAAATCTAACTTGTTAAAGACTCATCTGTATGCCTCAGTCATAAACCAAGGTATTGGGGTTATTATGAAGCACTAAGGAAATACAGAAGAGAATTCTTCAGATACCAAAGATAAGACAATTTTCAGCAAGAGGTTGTATGTGTGTTTTTGTATTGTTTTGTTGCTAACATGTTCTGAGTATATTGGCAAGAGAAGGGTTATTAGCAAAGGTACAATAATGCATTAGCCCCAGCAGTACATCCAGAAAACGTAAATCTTTTCTGTCATGCATGTCCTTCTTCAGGTCATACACTACATGGTACCATAGATATTTCATGATTATGTCAAAGCCAGTTTTGAAAATATTTGGAACCAAAGTAAATGAGGTCAGTATTTTGGAGAAAAGATCAGTCAATTATCCTATAATTAAAGCCTGCATAATAATGCATGACGCCATGGAATATAGTTCACACTCAGTATGCAGCTGTACAACTAGCATTTCCTAACACCAGAATAATAGACTCTGCAATCTCAATAATTGTAGCACTGACATGGAAATATTGAACATACAGAAGCTGCAAAAGACATTCTCTCAGGAATGGATTGCTGTTTGTTTTTTGTTTGATAAGCATGACAATATTCAATTATTTCTCTTTATTCAAAACTGTGGAGAATAAGTCAACTTTTTGTAAGAGTGACGTATATGGATAAGATTAATATAGTCACACCTTTTTAATAAATAATTTTCTTATTTCATATGGTTTTCAGCTGATTACTGAATCTACTGTAACTTCTGCCCCAATGAGGAAACCCTGCAAGAAATATCTTTGTGGAGCAGAAATGTGCATGCCTGTGAAAAGAAGAGTAAACCGGCTCTCTCTGAGCTATAAAATCAGATTGTGGATGGTTGGTTTATCATTCAAAACTAAGTCTTTACATACCTTCAACTGTAACTTGCATGCTGGTGAGTCTTATTGGTTCATATGCTACAGTTTCTTCACATCAGTAGAATAATGATATAAATGGCTGATGACAGCAGACGTTGGTAGTTAAATTAAAAGCTTTAAAATATATTAAATTATCTAAAATATCAGGCAAGTAATCAGCTGTTATAAATATATATTAACCAGAGTGTGTCCAATGTCACCAGCAAAAAAATCAAAGGCTTTCAAACCTGTCCCAAAAGATATAGCTGGCTAATGGAATACCCAAGTAGAGAAATACTCTAATATTCTAGGTATTTTTGGAAGTTTTAGTGATGTCCTCTCAAGATTTCTTCCACTGGAAAATGAAATTTTAAATACTACAACATTATCCTATTATTAGGGTAATGACATTAATTAACTTTGTGTAAATCAGAGGCACTTATCCACTCCAGTGTTTCACAATACACAGCATCACCAACTGAAGATGTGAGTAAACCAATAATTGCTTATGACTGTGCTTTTATGAGGTTGCAAACAGTGGATCTGAATCTATCAAACCCTATTTTTTATTCAAAGGATTAACCAACTGTTTATGACATTAGACATCAAGTTCTGCTTCATTAATTATTAGCTAGCCACTATGTCCAAGAATGGTGACAGAAGAATATAGTTTGCACATAGCTTCATGCAAATTACACCAGAGCTGGAGTATTATCATTAAAATAACGCTTGATGTCAGTCATTAGGGCTTTCTTCCAAGTTCTGTTCATGCTTACATACTCATCATGCCTCTTCTTGTTTTTCTAACTCAGTGATGCACAGTGAGTTCTAAATACTGATTGCTTGTTCAAGGCCTGGATTGTTGGCTCCTTCCCTTACAGTGCTCTAGGCAAAATCAACATTTTTCTCATTTGTTCTACTCCTTTGCTTTTCAGGGGCAGAGCTATGCTGAAGACGATTTGCAGTTTTGGTCGCACATCAAAACAGGAGATAGATCAACACAGCTCTTCAAGCAAAAACTGCCTTGCAAGAATTCTAAGCATACAGCTTGAGGAAAGCAACCATACTTCATCTGTGTATGTAGTTTATGGCGAATCATCTGCATTGCCTTAGAAACTGAGCAATGCTTTGCACCAAAGGTGCCACTCTATGCTTTTGGTAAATAAACATTTGTTGCACTGGGTAAAAATAGAAGATGTATATTTTTCAGTTCAAATAGATATACATTTAAAAAGATCTATGTGCAATTGTTCAAGTTGCACTTAAATCTTCGAGCATTTTAAGACAAAAAATTGTAAGTCATATAACAGAAAACACCTGGATACTTTGTATAATTGTTCTCCATCATCATAAACAGAATCTTCATTTAGAATTTTATTGTAGACTGTTTCTCTTAGCATACTGGGGCTTTCTGTGTAGAATTTCCGAACCTGTATTATTAAAACAAGCAAACTTGCAATTGAAAACAAGAAAGAAATGGATTTCTCTCCCTTCTTGAAACATGTCTACTATGGCAACAAAAGCAATGACACTAAATTTGTCTGGACACTGTTTATATTTCCTCAGGAATTCATCAGCCATTTTGAAATTCTATTTATTCCTTATTAAATTCCCTATTAAAAGCCCTTGATAATATACAATCACAAAACCTCAAGAGATTTTAATTAGTCATGAAATAACTCCATACCTTTGCTTTCAAGCAGCTCTGGTGGTTTGGTCATGCCATTACTCTAAAGAAAATTAACCTCTTGACAAAGTTGTCTTCAGCTGTCTGTGACAAGTTATGAGTCCATAAATTCCACGCAATCACAATGAATTCATAAAATCACAGAATCATCAGGATTAGAAGGGATATCTGAAGATCACCTAGTCCAACCCCCTGCTAAAGCAGGTTCCCATAGAGTAGCTTGCACAGGAAAGTGTCTAGGTGAGTTCTGAACATCCACAGAGAGGAGTCCACAATCTTACTGGGCAGCCTTTTCCAGTGCTCTGTCACTCCCGCAGTAAAGAAGTTCTTCCTTGTGTTTGTGCAGAACTTACTGTGTTCCAGTTTGTGCCTGTTACCCCTTGGGCACTACTAAAAAGAGCCTAGTACCACCCACTTAAACATTTACAAGCACTGTTAAGATCTCCCATCAGCCTTCTCTTCTCCAGACTGAACAGTCCCAAGTATCTCAGACCCTTCTCATAAGGGAGATGGTCTATTCCCCTAATCATCTTCCTGGCCCTACTGCCATAATAATAACTTCCAACTTGAATCATTATGAGATATAGGTTGCCACAATGTTTTTAGACACCCTAGAAGGCAAATCCAAGCAGTGAACCAACTATCCCAGGTTTTCTAGAAATTTCAGTAATCACAGAATGACTATGTTTGAAGCTGGAAGGGACCTCTGAGGGTAATCAGGTGCAAATCCTTCCTGCTCAAGCAGGATTACCTAGAGCAGATGCGCACTACCTTGAACAAATAGCTTTTGTGTATCTCCAGGGATGTAGACTCTGCAAACTTTAGAGGCAACCTCTGCCAGTGGTCAGTCACCTTCAGAGTGAGAAAAGTTTTCTTTTTAAGAAAAATAATAAAAGCCATTAGCAAGTAGCATCACTGGCAGTAACTATAGGAAGGATAACTTTCCTGATACTCTCTGTGATAGCTTCTTTGCAATTTCCACAGTGCGACAATGTGAAGTTTAGTTCATCATTACGGCAATGGAAGTGTGACAAACCCTGAAGCAGAGAAAATGTCTTAATAAGAATTAATAACGAAATAACAGGAAACTCATTATCTGAAGTAAAAAGCACTGGATAAATGAGTAAATAACTCACATACAAATATTCTCAATTCCTATTCCAAATGTGGGAAGTGTCATCACTATCAGTCCTCAGCCATAGTGACTCTACTGTAGCTTCCCAGTGTACAGATTAGATTAAAAAATTAGATAGCAGAAGGTACCATTTTCAAAATCCTTTATCTCCAAGGTTTATCATATCGTCTAGGAAAACACTTAAACTGATGAGGAAGGCTAGCTGTGGTTACTAGAGAAGATTCCAGTGGGTCCTTTCTGTGAGGGTAACCTTTTTTATTCCCACTCTTAGAAATCTTTTCCTGTATGTTTGTCTAACTCTATGTTTGTAAGTTCCTTTCATCTGTCTATAGTGGCAATGTCCAACCTTTTTGTGAGTACAGTTTTGTCCTGTTTCCCTTTCTGAGCCAGCAATTGTTACTGATCATACAAAAAAAAAGGACAGTAGGTTAGACTTTTAACTTTAGCCTCTTAAAATCTACAGTGGATGACAAATTTGGGTTTGCTCTAAGTAAAAAGAGCAAATGTTTGGCAGGTGTCCTGAGATGACTCCACCATCTTCACTGCTTGGTAAATTTATCAGTTTCATTTCAGTTTGGTTTTTTTTGTGGACCTCCACTGAAGATCAACATCAAAATGTGCATGTTCAGGTGTAGAGGTGTCCTTTCAGGGTAAGTAGCTTTTAAGTTTATTACATTTGGGGTAATAATATCATTACTATGGTAATGACATAATATGAGTCACTTTTGGAAATGAGAAATTACACATAATTTCTATTTGCTTCAGCCCTGTTTCTATAGTAACAAGAGTAGTAATTCTCATTAATGACTAGGTTGTTAGCATTGTTATTTTTGGTAATTCCGGGTTATTAATGTCCTTAGTTTTTCTGTATCTTCTTGATGACTCAATCTGAGCGGCTGTTAAAATAAAAACTAAGTCCATTTTACTAGAACTGTATTTCACAAGAATCAGAGTATCCTTTGAAGTTAGCTTTAAAATTAGTGCAGAATTAAGTTGAGAGAATAAAATCATTAAACTGTTTGGACTAGAGGCAAAATTCAGACTGGCTAATAAACACAATTATGAGCACAAACTATACAACTCTGATGGAAGTGCTGACATTATCATTTAACATTTCAGTTCACCAAGTTCATCTTTCCAGTAGAAAAGACATTTCCCCCCACAGAGCAACAATGCTGTAAGAGCAGCAAAGCAGTTTCAGGCAGAGAGCTCATTTACCATTGGGATTCAAGGTTAAAGGTTACGCATAGATGCCATAAGGACTTTATTATCTCACTTTGATAACTGTATATTCTGTTTTATATTACTATTCCTAAGAGCAAACACCAGGGTGAATGCCTGTGTGGTAACGAATTAAAAATATAGCATTCTAACTATATTTCACATTAAGACTGCATTTGCAATGCTTTTCTTCTAAAAAGTTACGCAGATGCAATAAAGTAGTTTACAAACAAATTAATCAACCTTATATTCCTAATGGTATTTTATAAGATGGTTGATTCCTTTTCCCTATAAACATTCACTTACATGGTCACATGCTAAAGCATCTGCAAAACTATGCATTGCTTATATTGTTTGCCTTTTAAACTCATTTTTCTTAAAAAGGAGTTAAAAATAAAACTTCTTGAAAGCGCTTTGATAGTACAGTTTATAACATCTTTTATGAAATGTTATTAAAGTATGTATTAGCATCTTGCAATCATTTAGTAAATATTAATAAAGCATTTATAACCTCTTTCAGTTTGGAATGCTATTGTTAACTTCCTAGCCAATACTAATCAGTAGAAGTTAGAGATTATGAGTCTGAAATACATCTAGATTTCAGGAAAAACACAGATGACTTGGAAGAAAATGGAAGAGCAATTGAATGTAAAATATTCTTATCCCTGTTGTTCCCAGTTCTAAGAAGTTTATTTGGAGCAGATACAAATTGACTAAGATACACATTGTGTTTTACAGCTCTGAAGATAAAAACTGGTTGATTCTCCTGTAATTAAATGAGGAGACACGCCCACACAGTGTTTTTTTTTGGTGTGGGCTGTGAGAATTGTCTCTTGAAATGCCTCTGGAACAGGGCTATGTTCATAGTATGTTTATTTCTATTCACACTATTTAGTAGTACAGCTGCAACTCACACCTTTGTGCAGACTTTTGATAGCATCTACCACTTCTGATATATACATTTACAAACACAAAAGAATCATATCTCAATACTTTTTACATGAAGACATCAACTTGATTGCTTCCATACATTACAAATCAACTCAGAGCTTATTTTTACTGCAGGCTACTGTACTAAATTTATGGAACTGAAAAGAATAATTTATTTTAATTAATCATCTCCTATCCTAAATATTATTCATGTTAAACATCTTTTCTACTTGCATTAAAATATATGTTTTAATATTTAAAAATACTATTAAGTAAGGCTTTAAACTCCTGAGAATATACTTTAGGCCTTCTGTTCCCTCTTTGGGCAGGGAGGACAACTCATCAACTCATGTAGGAGTCAGCTCACCCTAGAAAGAGATGTGAGAGACAGAAAAGACTGTGGCAGAATGAACAATGCTGCAACTGTAGTTAATTGCCAAATCACTCCGTGGGTCAACAGCCATTTTAACATATACTGAAGCAATGTGTAGGCTGCTGCAATCTGTGCCAAGACCAATGAATAACTCTTTCTTGGATGAGGAAGCCTGGCTCTTTTCAACCTTCTGTGCTTATGGCTTCCTATCATATCCTAAGAACATAGTAAGTATTCAGGTTCTTTACGGTAAAAAGATAATCAGCTTCAAGGAATCATTTAAGAGATGGATCTGTGAAAACTGAAATTAGATCAAACGTCAACATTAGTTTTAGCAGCTATAAAACTTTACATACAAAATCAGATAAAGAAAGGCTAATGAATAAAATGAATTTGTTTGAAAAAATCAAATGTTTTAGCAGAAAATTCTTTCAGATACTCTTTTGCCTGTATAGAATAAGAAATTTAAAATCATATTTTGGCAAATTTTAAGCATTTTACACAGATAAATATTCAGTATTAGCAGCTCTCCTTCTATGTAGACTAAGAAATGAACATTAATGTTTCTCAGACATTTATTGTTCAGATAGACTGTAATCAGGATTCACCATTTTTGTTCGACTTGTTGTAGTAGGCTTTGCAGTAAGGTGAAAGTTCTGATCAAATGTAGATCCAGGATGAAATCTCAAAAGACACCAATGCTTACAGGAGGCTAACTTCAGTTTCTTCTTTAACACCACCAAATTACCATTTACCTTTATATCCTAGAGTTTGGCCACCAAAGGGTAAAAGAAAGCATGAATACCACACTAGCTTTTGCAGGCATGGTTTGTTAGAGTGCCTGTGTGGAAAATACTGACATATTGTACTCCACAGTTTTCAAGTTGCTGAGGTGAAAAGGCAAAGGTAGTACTTTTTACAAAGTAGGTCAAACAGCTGTATAAATTTTAGTATTTAATATTGTGTGGATGAAAAAATAGTATATGTTAAGCCTTCATACAAAAGGAAGACATCCTGAACAAATACCTGACCATACTGAGGTTTACAGCATATCTTCCAACATGCCAGAATTGCTCATTGATTTGCTACACTTTAGGCACTTGAACTGTGCTTATTTTTGAATATAAAGTTGAATTCATTTTCAGGATCAAATGGATAGCTAACACATACCTTTCATATAGAGAATTCAGTAAATATTTAACTGAATGACAAGATATTTTTTCAGAGGACTGCATTCTGTGCTTGTAATTGTGTCTATCACATATCATTAATTTCTACAATACTTGTAGAGTATGCCCTATTCTTGAGTTGCTTCACTGGTTTTTATCCCTCTTCGGTCCCTTCACACCTAAAATCTTACAGTGCTGAAAAGACAGTATGTGTGTCCTGTTTGAGTAACGGAAGCTGAGGTTTCACTGAGATGTGCTCTGCATTTATTCTTTTTGTTAGTGAATGTGATAATAGAAGTATATTGCGTTAAAGAACAATTCTTTCATACAAGACAACTTGTCACATAGACTGTCCAGCTTCAGTGTATGATATTACAGCTAATCAAGTGTTTGGGTTTCCTCTAATGCTGTGCTTTTTGCCCACAGGTAATCTTTGCAACTAGCGTGAGACTGCATTGCGCAACATGGAAACATTCTTAAAAACATCTCAGGGACAGACTTAATTACACATCACCATGACTCTTAGAACAAATTATGCATATTTTATTTTATGTAGTCCAGGTTACCATAGTAAACATTTTCTTCTTTAACAGAGAATAAAATGAAATTGAGAAAAGAATATATGTGAAACTTGTTTGTAAGGAAAGCAACACAATCTTAGCTACGAAATGTGACAGTTTCAAATGTGGCATGTGAAACTGTCATATTTCATTGCTAGTAAATAAACCTCAATACTTCTTTCCATTAAATCAATACAAAGAAATCCAATAAACTTTTTAAAATATGCAAATTCCTTAAGTGCTCTATAGTTGAAAACAGCTATGCAACAAGCACAGAAGAAAGTATAACATATCATGCAAACACACGATGCTTGATACAGCTAGCATGGAGAGCTCAGTGTTCACCTTTTAAAATGAAAATTTCAGAGTAACACCATGGAGTTTCATATTTTGTCTTCCATTATTCTCATTTATCCCTCTGATATTAGCAATCAGGCTAGGAGCTTAGCTTAGGATCCAAAAGTGCTGGTTTTATTCCTTGAAAATGTATTGTTCCTTGCCTTGAATGCTTCCACAAAGGGGGAAAGAATCGCAAAATTTGAATGTAAAGAATTTCTTCCTACTGTGAGCCTGATGACACTGGAACAAGTTGCCCACTGAGGTTGTAGATGCCCCTTCCCTGGAAGCATTCAAGGCCAGGCTGAAGGGGGCTTTGAGCAACCTGGTCAGAGGGAGGTGTCCTTGCCCTATAGCAGGGGTTGGAACTAGATGATCTTAAAGGTCCCTTCCAACCCAAACTATTGTGTAATTCTATGATTTTATAATTCTTTGACTGGGTAAATCTCTCTCTGCCTCACTGTAGCTCCAGAAAGTAGTGCCTCAAACTTAACACAAGGGCAATCGCAGAGAACTGGATTTTATAGTTCAGCCTGAAGAAATTACACCTGCCATAAAAAGGCAAAAGTAAGACTAAAACTTTTCTTTAAAGAAGAATTGCTCTGTTTAAGCTCACTGTGATGTGGGCCTGTTTTTCAAAGTGTTAAAGGATTGACTGGCACACTGGAGGTTGGAAGAAAATTCTTGACAACTCAGTTTGTCATGGTGAGAGAAGTAGCGTGATGCTACTTTCAAATAGAAGTATATTTTCAGGGTATTGCATCTAAATGATCCTGGAATTAGCACCAGCTACTAAGGATTTTATGCTTGTATTAGTCAATATTAATGACTTCTGGTACAGGCAAGTTCAGTACAACTCAGGAATAGCATCACTTGATTTCTCTTCAGGAAAGCATAACTTACTTTATGTCATGACTAAAATTGATTTGCTGGCTGTGAGTAAAATGTAGAACAAATGTTCTGACTGAGGTTTCCTACAGTCTATCACTTCAATATCCCTGGATAATTTTCATGTGTTTATTACATTGCCTACATGAGAGTTTAGTTTGTATATTTTTATTCTGAATAATATATCTTTTTTATTTCTTGTTATTAAGTGTTGGAGCATGCTGTTTTATACTGCTGGCAGAAATCACTCTTCACCTATGAACATACTTGGACCTCATCAATGGATATAGCTATATCTATAGAGTTTGCAAAAACAGTGCCTTATTTTGTTTTTTTGTCCTTTTGATTGGAAAATGTAAATTCACTATCCTCATTACCATTGTATTCAAGTCTATGTTAATGAGATGCATTGTCTCTATGTCTCTGGTTGGTAGGAATGTTCCAGAGAGTGTATTTTCATGTATATGACAGAAACAAGGGGAAAGCTATTGCTGTAATTATTATTATTTTGCAAGATCTAAATCTTTAATCTGTCGCCCCAGACAAGACATTTTTGAGTTTGGTCAGTTTACTTTCACTACATTCCTTGGGTTTAAAATAAGGAGGGGTTATCAACCAATCCAGAGAATATCATGAATTGTTGCAGTCTCTTAAGTCTTTCACAGTAAACTTAGGATATAAACAATAAAAACAGATAAATAGAGGAAATGTCAAACTGAATTCTGGGTAATGATCAGATCAGCATGCTTTTATACAATTTCCATCACTTTGAATTTTAAATCACCTTTTAAAGGGCACTAAAGCATTCTTGCAAATTAGTCTGCACTCCAATTAATGCACCCAACATGACAATAAGACCAGTTTCAGCTTGGCTAAGCAGACCAGTCAACCAGGAGGATGTGACTTGAGGACTTGGAGAGCCTGTGCCTCCACCTTCTTTTCCTCTCTCTTCACAGCAGCTTAGGTCCAATTAGGCCAGTTAATCTGCCTAAAACCATTGGAAAGGAAGGATTTCTCTAATAAAGATGAAGCATAGTCTGGGAAGACATACAAATTAAGTCTAGTCTTTTCAAAAGACAGAAAATTCCAAGATTTTCCTCCTTCTTATATCTTAAAAAGGTACTTATTTTGGTCGAGACTGAACTGTTTTTGTTCACAAGCATTTTAAGTTTAAGACATCTTTTTGTGACATTTGTTAGCATGTAAAGGATTTATTTTTTTTCTATTTATTTTTCATACTGTGCTCACTTTTGACATCCATTAAATTTTATAAGACTAGACTGCAAGCGGTAGTGATGAGAAATGCCACGTCGCATTACAGGAAAATGTTCATAAATAGAAATGACTTTGTGTTTTTCAATGAAGAACTAAATAATATGTGCATGAATATGTAGGTATTTGAGTAGCCTAATCTGCAATTTTGAGAAGAATACCGAAGAAGGCTAAAAATTTTGTAAATACATGCATGTACACTGAACATATTTTAAAAAGTAGAAACAGAATTCTTGCAGAATGGATAAACCATTTTACACAGTTTCACCAGCTTCAGAAAAAGAAGCAGTAAACCATCTAAGTCCCCTTTATCGTTATCACTGCTGCATGGGAACCACATTGTATACTCACAGCACATTCAGAACTTTTTCATTTCCATTGTGCTTCGCTGATATTAGTTAATTCAGTTTTCTACACACACATCTCAGGTATTTCAAAAAAATCAGATGAGAAACTGTTGTTCACACACACACACACACACACACACA
>PPHD01026931.1:462-11314 GCA_002909625.1 Bambusicola thoracicus
AAAAAAAAAAAAAAAAAAAAAAAAAAAAAAAACTTTCCAGAAAAGGAGAAAAAATAAATGTATTTTAGTGCACTTATAAATAGAAAGGGTCATCAAAATTGATTGTGGGCATCTTTTCCATGGCTAAAAAACAAAAAATATCAAGTCACTGAGCTGTAAAAAGTATGTTTTACAGAATGCAGGAGAGACAGTAGTTAACCTTTCACATCCACTGCATGACTGTGTCAACTGGAATTTACATTATCCTCTGATAGAAGGTTAAACCCACAAAACCATTTACTCTCAAACTACAATGCATGTCATCATGTCAAGAACCTAAGCCCACTATACGCTAGTAAAATAGAGAGCATGTGAAAAAGGAATTTACTAGAGCCTGCCTATAAGCCAATATAAACATTAGTGTAAATGTAAATGGAAACACAAATATAATTATAAATATTAGCTTACTGGCCAATATTTATTTGTGATAAGAAATTAGTGTGATGGTGTCAGCCTATGGCTTATATGACTGCCTTCTCAGGAAATATCTTCTCCACATTCTTACAAGAGCTGTCACTCCTGTAAAATGGAATTTCTTTTTTTTTTTTCCCCTGATGTAAATACATAATTTTCAGAACATTATCTATATTGAATATTGGTTCCTTCTTCAGGAGTTTCCGTATTAGGTGGAAATAGCATGAACTACTCTGATTGAGCTGGAGTAGATGGTTAAGGAGGAGGATGGAGGTAACAACTTGAATTTGAATGTCATACAGAGAGGACTTACTTCAAGAACAAAAAACTCTATAAAAATCAGGAGAAAGCTTTGAAAGACGTGCTTCTACCTGACAAATGCAGCTTGAAGTGTGAGATACTAAGCAGACAAACATATCTCTTATGTTTCTCTTTATACTTCTTAGCGTAAATTAAAAATTGATTTCCCTTCATTTGTCTTTTGTAAGCACCTGTAACTATGCTGTCTTTATCAGATGCTGTAAATAAACACTTTATTTGCATTTTACTATAACCTTGTAAGTTAACAATTGCTTTAAAAGATACGCCTTACCGAAGTTGTGCTGATCCATATAACTAGGTCACTGCTGTATTTGTACGCAGAGCCCAGCACTCCTACCAATTTCCACAAGGAGGCCAAAGGGTAACAAGGTATACATCCACTAAAGCTCCATAAATCAATTTGAGAGTTAGTGCTATTGCGGTCAGAAGAGAAAGCATCTTCAGCGATAAGTGATAAAACCAGAAAAAAAATCACTCACAAGGCTGTAAGTTAGTGGGGAATATTGCCAAGGTTCCCAAAGGAGAATATAAAAAAAGTAGAATACTTTATTTTGATAACACTGCAAAACCTCAAACTGTTTCTGTTTCAAGGTCACAAAAAAACATTCTTCATATAACTGTAAATTCTACTGAAGCTGTTAGACAATCTGGTTGATAATCAAAGATGAGAAATAGATGGACATATCAAAATACATAAATCTTAATCTATGGTAACTTGTAAGTGTGCAGTCTGTTCATAGGTATTGTATAGATCGTGCAAGTAGTGTTCAGTTACACGTACTGTAACAGAGCAACAGAAAGGAGGACTTTGTTTTTGTGCCATCTTTGCTGCAGCATATTTTATCACACTAAATCCTCAGGAAAGTAAGAAGGGCAAAGAGATTGTTGCTTCAACAGAAAGAGTTGAGTAAGATTTGATGAGGGCTTCTTTGAAATAAAGGGTAGAGAGAGATCTTAGAATCACAGAATAGCTTGAGTTGGAATGGGCTTCAAGGATCATCAAGCTCCAACCCCCCCACCACAGGCAGGGCCACCAACCTTTACATTTAATACTAGATCAGACTGCCCAGGGCCCCATCTAACCTGGCCTTGAATACCTTCGGGAATGGGGCACCCGCAGCCTCTCTGGGCAGCTGTTCTAGCACCTCACCACTCTCTTGGTAAAGAACTTCCCCCCTATATCCAACCTAAATCTTCTCTCCTCCAACTTTAAGCCCTTTCAGATATGGAAAAGGAGATGTTAACTGAGGAATCTGTTGTAGAAGAAGAGATCAGAAGAGAAAGTGAAAAATTATGTGCAAAGGGACAGAAGCAACACATTCAAATTGCAGAAATATGGTGGGAAGAGAAAATATTTTTTATGTTGTTCCAGCTATTCAAAATATAGATTTAGACATAAGGAATCACTGAAGTCTTTTCACAGAAAGTGAAAGTGAAATCTCAGGGCTTTGACTCTTTGATTGCTTATTTCCTTTGATTACATAGCTTTGAAGTATACTTAATCTATAAATTAAATGACTTAACATAAAATTTAATTTATTTATTTATTTACTTATTTATTGTTTGTGTGTGTGTGTGTGTGTGCGTGAATAATAAAGGGAAGCACAATTTCTACTCTGTAATTTCCAGATGTCTTGGACCACCAGAGAGCAGTTCTAAAGGAAGGGCAGACTTTCAGTACGAAATAACATTAACGTTTTCGGCATTGTCCCGTAGCCCTTGATTGTTGTTGATCACATCCCACTCAGTGAAGAGGCTTATCTTTTTCTGAGTCACACCTCCCCTAATCAGCAGGGATCTCTACCATGATGGAGTCATCCAAGACTGAAAGGGGTAACATAAATCAAAGTTTTCTAACAACTGATGCTCTACTTGATGGTAAAATCTGCTGTTTTTCTAAAAACAATTAATAATAGTTAGTAGAGAATACTTTAGAATTAGTAAGAATACTTTAGCACAGAAATTACTTCTAAGAGTTCTAAGACGATATTAGGTAATGACTACTGTAAAGTGTTTAAGTATAGAAGAAGATAAAGAGAAAAGATGGAAAATGGAGAAAGAGAGACAGACAGACAGACAGACAGACAGACAGATATATAGAAACAGCAAAGCTGTTCACTACTCCTTAGTCCTACTATTCAAGTGATATCTTGGTGTCAGAGGTGCTGATCTTTGGTAGTGATGGATTGTCCAAGATGTAATAGTAAGTTGATGATGACAGTGAACACACATATTCTCTTGCTTATAGTCCAGAGTGGTCAAGATTACTCTTTGGAGTGACATTTTCTGGCTTCAGGAATCTCAGCAGGAATTATTTTGTTCCTGTTTTCTAGGCCTTGCAAATTTAAATAAAAGGAAACAAAAGGAAGCAGGGAGACTCCAGTTTGTATCTTGTCTTCTCAGGATATTATGGTATCATCTCCTAACTTCCTGCACTGAGCTGAAAATACTTGCTCCTAGGCCAAGTTTTCAGCCAGAAAACATTCCTGAGCTGTTGTATATTAATTTCATGTAATCCAGCTTTCAGTACAAAACAAACAAAAAACCATAAATTGCATACTTAAGAAACAATAAGTTAAGACAGATAATACATCAGTATTCAGGCTGTGCTATGTGTTGACATGTGAATATGGATTAGCCTAGATTTCACTATTAAACAGATATTTCATATCTCTACTGAATCCTATAATATTACCAATTTAGTGTTAAAATAACAATAAAATTCAGTCTTTGTTGGTTTTTAATTGTTGCCTCTTTATTCTTTGATTTCTTCAACACTTCAACTATTGAATAATAGCATATACATGAAATAGGAGTTCTGAATGAAAGAGGAAAGATGTCTGATCCCTTAAAATATATCCAAAAGCATAAAACATATGTTTTTTCACACTGTCTCACTCTTCCCCAAACTAAGATTTGAAGGACTTAGAACAAATACTAAAACAACTACAGTGTGTTGGTTTTTTAGTATTTGATTTTTCTAATACTGCTACCATTTGGTAGATGTAATTTTCACCTGCATTTTGATCCAAACATAGTTACATACAAAATGATTTAGAGCATAGGCTATGGGCTAATATCTATGGATATCTAGAAAATAGGGAATCAATTTTTCAGAACATGTTGAGAATCATTTTTATTCCTTAATATAAACAAACAAACAACAACAGAAATAGAGACATTTCAAAGTTCTGAAACAGAGTATAATAGCTTAGATAACTGAAACATTATGCACCACTGAACCAAACATATCTGCGAGGGTCATGTTTCTGCTCTGAAACAGTCAATAAGTCAATAATTTTTCAGAGTTTTAATAATCTTTTTCTCTCATCAGAATTCCACTCTAGACCTGCCAGACGGTTTTTCAAACATATGACAGTCTCCTGAAAAGAAAAAAATGGCAATTCTAACACACATCTGTGCCATCATTTCTCCTAGATTACTTCATAGCTCCCCAGTGAACCAAGGAAGATATGTTGCAAGCGCTGTCATACAATGAAGCTTACAAGATTTTTTGCATTAAATTCATACTGAGAGAACTAGTATTGATTGTGGTCATTCTACTGTTTAGGTCTGAAGAAGAATATCTGGGACAGAGCAGTCAAGAATCAGTGTTACTAGAATTATACAACTGGGCATCAAATTGAGACAGTGACAACTGAGTTAAAAGAAAAAAAAAATGCACATTCATGATTTTCATTGTTCCTATAAGCTTTCAATTTAATTAAAAGAAGATTCCACAACTGCATTTAATAACTTATTTTTAAATGATAGTTTCAAAGAAAAGAGAGGCTTAATTCAGGAAGAAATGTCTGGAAATTTTGGGGGCGTGGGAGGTAGCTGAAAGGAAAAAGCAGCATTTTAATTTAATTCGTAGTTGGGTTTGAGCTACATTTGGAGTGATGTACACACTGGGAAATGCAGAATGCAATTTTTCTTTCCTGGTTATTAAAATGTTAGGATTTTCTCCGTATTTGTAGAACATCCATGAGTTTGGAAAGTCTGTAGCTTTGTATATTTTTACACAAAACTAACAATCCATGTAAGGTGATGTGCTCTGCACATATATGAGACAATGCTCATGAGCAATTATTTAGTTAATTTTGCAAGCAGATGAATATCCACGTAAAAGCAATAATGAATGATTAGCCTTTATTAAGCATTCAGACATGGTGAATTTTTATAAGTCTGTACTATGGGCTTTGTGTAGGATCAGTACATAAAGTTCTATTGTTATATAACAAAGTTCCTATTATCTACTGTTCACTAGCACCATAAGGAATCATTCGGAAAACTATACCCACAACTCACAGAAAAGAGCACATATATGTATTATATACACAGAAATATACTGTAGAGTTCAGTCTTTTCTGCTTTTGATTTTTTATGCTTGTGCATTTTATGATGTAGGATGTTTTTAATTAGATATCCTCTGATTAATATATATTAATACAGTTTTTCCCTCCTCACTTTCACACGTTTCACACTCAGATTCATAGCTTATCCCAGTTATATAACCTGTACATGCAGCTAACTCCAAATTTGTTGGAAAACTTTTCTCTTTTCTGAGCTCTTCATCTAGTGTTCATATTTCTTCACTATATATCTGGTCTCTGTGATAACCTTTTGTGTGAAACCACATACTTGGAAAATTCAAAAAGAAGTTGGGACGTGCAGATTTTTTTTTGTTCCTTAGCCTAACCTAATCCAAGACAATCCCTCTTCACTAGCTTCCACAACTAACAGTTTAGAAATTCGTCACCTTCTCTGTGGTGTTTTTTGTTTTATGTTATTTTTTCCCTTTGTTGTTTCTTTTCTCCTACTCTTTCTCATCTACCAAAATTAAATAACTAGACACCTGAAAATTTATATTCAGCCTGAGTAGAGGTTTCCTGGTTAAAAAAAAAAAAAAAAAAAAAAAATATCCAGAAATGGCAGGAGCAGATTTCAATTTCTTTCATCTGGAAAGGGCACTGAACCCAGAAATCTTTGACAAAGCCAAAGATTCAATCACAAAGGTGTTGTTAGAGCATGACTAACACACACGGACAGAACCTGAGTCTTTACAAACTATCACTTACTTTTTACTGCCATAACTGTCAGCTTATAAGTTATTCATGCATCTTGGAACACTATTCAGTGCTCTCAGTGAAGCCATGCCACTGTGCAGGAAAGAATTCAAGATTTATGAAGTTAGAAAAAGTACTAAGTGAGTTTACCTAAATATCTTTACAGCTGGAACATCTATTTCAAAGGCAGAAACTCTGAATTTTCAGGTTTTTGTTGTTGTTCGGTCTATTTTGACACAGAAACATGGTTTATTTGATCATACACTTTTTTTTTTTTTTTTTTCTTGAAGCCATATTTCATTTCAACCAGGTTTGACAGAGATGTCAGAGATCTGTGTTTGTTATTTCAAGCTCTACAAATACAAAGTTAAAAAATGGAGGCCCTTGCATCTGAGAAAAAAGTGTATTATCAAATTAAGTACAGTAAATGTTATGGTGAATTTCAGAGACAGAAAATTTAAAACAGAAGAAGCTTAACTTTTGAGGTGCAACTTTACTTTTTTTCATGTTTTCTGACCCATAATCTCCTACCTTCCAGTATCATGCTGTATTTTGATTTTGGGTCCTTCCAGCTCCCCAGATATAACCTGAGTTCCATATCTCCTATTTCTTGCAAACTTTTCCTTTCTCTATCCCATATCAGCCTCTTTCCAAGTGTTCTTGACATGGAGATAGAGCTTTCCCAACACTGGCACTTCCTTGTAGCTTTGGTTAATCTTCATTGCTTTCAATATCTTCTTCAGTGTGCTGTTAGATAGGTGTCACCTTGCACTCCCAATCCCAAAAATCTTTACTCTTTTACTTCTGCTGACATTTAAACCCTCAAATTTAGATACATCAGCTAATGGTTGCAAGCCACTGGCTAAATCTGACCATCCACTATTCACGAGGAAAGCAATGAAAATGAGATAAAATATATTACAGTGGCCAAGACACTCTTCTCTTCATGAATCAAGAATATCCCATATGATATGATATGATATTACAATTAATTTGCTTAATGTGAAAAAGCAAGTAATTAATAGTCTTTACCTAGGCTATGTGAAAGATAAAATATAGTGGTAGTATCACTTAGGTTTTAATAATGTCAAATTTGGTCTGTATTTATGTTCATTTATGTCCCTTCAAAGATATTTTGGAGCTCTCTGAGTGATTTAATGCAGATTTAAGAGAAGGGTAGAAATATCAAACTTTGTGATGTTTTCATAGATGCAAGTTGGGATGACTGGTGCTGAGATTGAGGTTTAATCCTTTCTATGCTGTCACAAAATTGCCACATTTCTTTGTGGAAAAAGGCATGATAAGATCAGATAATTTATTGCACTAAATTCAAGTTACTGAAAAATTAATTTACTAAACCACCAACATATATTAAACACAGACATTAAAACATTTTTGCAAGGTTGCAATTTGTATGAGATAAATAAGTTTAGCAGTGAACAAATACAAATTTCTCAGATATCTGTACCTTAAAATTTTATTCAGTGTGATTACTGAAAATTATGATCCATTTATATAAACATAATGGAGCATAGTAAATTGTATTTGGACAGTTTCAGAGCTACATACCCACCGTGAACTTGTGTTTCTGTTATCATTATGGAAACTTCTGACTGGTCATAGGCTCTCATGAGCTAAAATTCAAGTAAGAATTTTTTTTCAGATGTGGTTTTATTTTTTTTATTTTTTTTCTAAAATGTACCTCTATTTGCTTTTCTCCTCCAAATGCTTTCCTTTCAGGGATTTTGTGCTATAGTGTTTTGGAGACACAGCTATGGAGTCTTTACAGGTCATGATATTTTTCAGTTGCTTAGTTTGAAAACAACTTTCAGCGCTTTAGAGTGCTAATAATTTCATAGACGACTCCACTGCAAAATTCAAAGGTGTAGTTTGTGTAAGTTTGTGGATGACATCAAACTGGGAGCCCTCAGGTACCGAGAGGCCTTTCAGAGAGATCCTAATAAATCAGAGTACTAGGAAATCACCAATCACACAAAGTTTAGCCTGGGCAAGTCCAAATCCTATGCCTGGGACAGAACAACCCTGGATGTATGAACAGACTGTGGGACAAGTGGGACAAGTGACTTTCCTGACGAAAGGGTTCTGGGGGTTCCGGTTGATGGCAAGTTGAATATGAGTCAGGTGCTGAGTCATGGCAGGTACTGATCCCCATCTGGTGACAGTGACAGGACCAAAGGGAAAAGCATGGAGCTGTGTCGGGGAGGATCAGGTTGGTATTAGGAGAAGGTTTTTCACTAAAGAGTGGCTGAGAACTGGAATAGGCTGTTGTTTCATATTTATTCCAAAGGAAACATAACAGTACAACTTTAGTAACTTATAACTTAATGACTTCCATTAGTTCTCTGTTAACAATATTTTTAAGAGCAAATCTGTATTCCTTCTAAGATTTTTAACAGTATTATCTGAGTGTATATTTCCAATTAATTCTAATTAGTTTTAGGTTTTGTACAAACAGTCAGAACCTGGAGAAACACGTTCAGTGTAATTAAATGTAATGGCAGTGAAAAATTACTTCCTTTTTCCCTTATTTAATTTACAGCTTTGAGTAGGTGATTTTCATATTATTTGAATAATATTTATTGATAACATTAACATAAGACAGAAAAAACAACAATAACAAAAAAAAATCTACTACTATCTAAAATTTATTCTAATCTCTTAAACACTTTTGGTAGGATTTTCTAGCTGCTTTACAGTTTATGTTCTACCTATAAGCAATTCATTTGCAAAACTGTTTTGGGATGTCTTCCTCTATTACTCTGATGGTACTCCATAGGCTGAGTCTCAGGTCTTATGAAATCACCTGTGCACTCCCAGTATACTTTATAGAAAAAGCTTTCTCCATTAACAGCTGCTATCAGAAGTCCAAAAAATGTGAAAGAGAATTGAGGTCCAAAGGCAGAAGGTGATGCTGGGGCAAGCAGCAGCGTATTGAAGCTGTAAGTGAAACTTAAGAGGATTAACGTAAATAGCATGTGTTTGCCTGAAGGCAGAAGTTAGATTTTAAAGGTCACTCACAAATAAATACTTCCAGAGGACTTGAGATTGTCAATATATTTTTGTCACTTGCCTACTGCTTAGAGATCCACCTACATTTTCAGAAATCCCCATGCAGAAATAAATAAGTAAATAAGTACTAAAAATGTCAAAGTAACAGCTTAACACTTTCAACATTGTTTTAGAAATTTAACACAATAAAAAGCAGTATTACAGAAAAAAATAATATAACAGCATGATAGTCTGTCTTTACATAGCTAAACTACGTAGCTGTTATGCACTGTTCTACATACTGCAGTATTATTTGCCTTAATTTCTACTACTTGAGATGTTTGTTCCAATAAACAAAAATATAGCGACCTTGATGTTCTTGTGGTTTGTTTCACCATCTACAGTTCACAGTAATACCTGACCAATTCATTATTGTCTGTGAATTTACTACTATCTGCTTTGGATGTTCAGTATATTGTTTATACATATTACTGCAGTTTAAATGTCTTAGCTAAGTCGCCTCGAAAAAATGAACTAGAAATAAAATCAAGTCTGAGTTTTTTCCATTGTCTTACAATTAAAAAAAGTTAATATCCCGCTTTCCTGAAAACCACTGTTAAATTATTTTTTCCTAATAATATTAGAAATAAAATATAATTTTTTCCATTGAAAATTTATCTCATATTCTCATTCTCTTTCTTTGTGATCCAGGCCCAGGGTGAAGCTGAGCCCCTGAACCTGACATGGGGGCTCTGCTGCCTGGCTCAGTATGTAACACAGTGACCAGAGGACATTTTATAAATGCTGAGGTGGTGAAATTTTATTTACATTGAGGCCCTGGAGTGTGTTCAAAGAAGGGCAACAAAGCTGGTGAGGGGTCTGGAGCACAGGCCTTATGAGGAGTGGCTGAAGGAGCTGAGATTTTTCAGTCTGTAGACGAGGAGGCTCAGGGGAGACCTTATTGCTTTCTATAACTACATGAAGGGAGATCGTAGGGATCTGGGGGTCGTCCTCTTCTCTTGTGCAACTAGTGATAGGATTAGAGGGAATGGACTCAAGCTGTTCCAGGGAAGGTTCAGACTGGATGTTAGGAAATACTACTTCCCTGAAAGGGTGGTCAGGCACTGGAATGGGCTGCCCAGGGAGTTAGTGGAGTCACCGAGCCTAGGGGTGTTCAAGGAATGTTTGGATGTAGTGTTGAGGTACATGGTTTAGTGAGAACCATTGGTGAAGGGCGAATGGTTGGACTGGGTGATCCTGTGGGTATTTTCCAACCTTGGTGATTCTATGATTGTATGATCTACCTGTGACCATGTTGAAGACCTGTGGTCACAAGAACCATGGGCTACAGTGATTCAGTTTAGAGGATTCATTATTCTCACTACTTTTTAAGCATTCATGCCGTGGAATTAATGAAGCTCATGTAGGAACGTTTTTTGATTTAAAGTATCTTGCAACATGTTGATAAGTTTAATGGATTGCCCTGACCTTTAAATTGTAACACACGTTCAGTGAATCAGCAGAATAATAGGTCATCTAGCAAACATGAGTTCTACATCCAATATGTAAAGATCAAATGTAACAAACTCATATCTCATCATTGGTAAAATATTCTACACTATACAAATAAAACATTTGTTTATCCTATTAAAATGTCAAATATTATTAACTTGAAGATGTCACCAGCTAGATCTCCACACATGTGCATGTTTATTTGTTGTGGTATAAAGAAAAACAAGAGAATATCTCCAATATATTTTGACAGAAGTTTATACTGTCTCACATATTCTTACATTTGGAGACATCAGTAACTGAATGCACTTAACCATTTAGTTCCTCTAAAAGTCAGATGCCTATGTAAGATATGAAGCCTTGCACAATACAGTATTTAAAGTGGGCAGTGTTGATCTAAAGGGTAGTTGAATAATAGGCGTGCATGTACAGATATGAAAGGACAGAACCAAACTATGATCACAAAATACATATATATATATATGTAT
>PPHD01026932.1:0-11313 GCA_002909625.1 Bambusicola thoracicus
TGGCTTCTGACTACACTCCATTCTCATTAATTGCACTACAAATTAGAAACCCACCAATAAATATTATGGCACAATGATTAGGAATAGATTAAGTTTTCAGTTGGAACACGACTAGCAGGAGATTTCTATAGCTTATATTGTTTTGTGACCTTTTTCATTTATGGATAAAACCACGGAATTTAAAATCCGCAGTTAGCTTTGTCAGATCAAAAAAAATGAAGCCTTCTGCAGTGTTTTAAGCCAGCTGACTTTGCACAGAAGTAGTTAGAGAGGGTTCGTGTGAGACAATTTGCTGACTCTGGCAATCTCTAGATGAAGGATGGTAGACAAAGACTGAAGAGACCACTTCAGAAAGTTCTGCGCAACCTTGGATATGTTCGTTTCCACACTTCTGTTTGACCCCACCATCATCACAGCAATAACTACACACTGCTTTGAACACATAAAAACAACAACTAGACAGATAATACTAATCACACAGAAACGTTAAGGAAAGAAAAGGAACAAAACCCATTTAACTCTAACTGAATTCAAATGAACTTGTTCATGCAGCTGTGTCTGTTTCCTATATTGGAGACATTTTGTCACAGTAAATGTCGAGCTATGGGCACATTTTGGGGTATGCTTCATTTTCTTTCTGGAGTTGCCTTTGCAGACAGATGATGCTTCTCTTTCACGTGAAAAACAATTGGACGTGACTTGCTTTTTAAATAAGTTTCTAAGGTAACAGTACTTCTTGTCCCAGATCCACAGTTTGAGATCTGGAGAGCTTCAAACCATGTTTGTATGATCCTCCTCTTAAAGATTTTCAGGTTTTGATTCAGTCCTTTATGTTCAGATAGTCCAACAGCTTAACACTGGTTCCCTTTCACCTCAAGGCATCACAATCATACCAACTTGCCCTGAATCAACCATGCAAAGGATGTGACCTTTAGAACTGCAGCTCCAACTATAAATCCTTACATATCTTTGCAATACCTCTTTCCTCTAGAAGAGACTCACACAAGTGGATTGGGAATGCATAGTTCTTATATTCCGTTTGATGGGATGTTCACGACAAGTTGATACAAATACAGCACATAATGGAAATATGGTTTGAAACCACCAAGGTACCTACTGGAGGATGAACTGGTCCCTCAAAAACCTGATGTGTAAAGAATAGATGATTTCCACAGAACTGCCCTTTGCAAAGTTAACCTTGTGGTGTTTGACATGGAAGAAAAACCACAGCATTGGCAACAGAAATGGGTTTGCCAAACCAAAACGAAGATGTAGGGATTTATGATTCACAAGATAATCCAAAACATCTTCTGCTCATTTCTCAAGTGTTAAGGGCAGTTCAGACCCTGTCTTGCCAAAATCAAAGACACTATGAAAAAGGATGAGAAGGCTAACTTCTGCTCTTTGTTATGCAGCCAGTCACTTAAGGACAATCACATCAGTGTGAATGTATGGTAAGAAGGTTCATTATTTTATACTCACCTCCCAAAAAAACAAAGTTCGTCCCAAAGACCTTGCTGTTCTTTTTGAATTCTTGTTCATCACAAGGCGGTCAGACTTACAAGCCATTGTTTGTTACACTCTCACCAGAACTGACTTAAATTGCAGATCTTACACTCTTGGTGTCCGTCACTTGTTCTTCATGAAGACTATGTTACATCTAGAGCTCAATTAGCATCAGTGTGGGGGGTATGGCTGATTTAGAAACCAGTATGCTATAAAACTGCTGGAAAGTACAGACGGAATATAGAGCACTTAAAAAGATACCAATCTTTCATTCACTGAACACTGAATAACATTAAGAAAATTATTCAATTCTAATTACGGTACACAGTTTAAGAAATTACATAAACAGTTTTAGAAATTATACCAACGGCAAAATGGTTTCTGAATATTAATTAAATATTCTATTTAAAAGTATTTCACGCATTACTTCCTTGCCATCTGTATTTGTAAAGATTCAGAAAAAGAAAAATGTAACAACATCTGGTTAAAATTATTTGAAGGTACTAATGCTACATTACTTAAATTTAAACTCAATAACAGTATTCACTCTCTTAAAAACATATTCTTTACAGCTGAAAAGAATACCAACATATTCTTTGTGTAGCCTTGTCATGCATCTACAAGAAGTGCCAAACTATATTTTTAGCTATGGAGTTTACTTAATCCCACAAGACTTTATCTTGCCTTTATGTTGACAAATGAACAAGGCTGAAATATAGGGGATTGGAGCGTCTGTCAAGATACAGTGTATTTCAAAAGGCATTGTTCTTGCACAGCTGTTTCCTTTAAGCTATTGGCTTAAAAGCAGTTATATTACTCTTCTGGGATTGTTGTTGAACTCCTCAGTAGCTGTAGTTAATTGTCTCCAAGCTTTACATTTCTAGACAAGCCAAGAGAATGCAATACAAACATAAAATGATACCAAATGTGATGAGGGGACTTCTATAACTGTTATTCAACACACAGATGTGCTTGACTCAATTTTGTTACTTCCAATTTCCTGCCTTCCAAAAATGTATTTGTCATGTATTACCAGATTAAGGGGAAAAACGTTGCCTGCATTACTTGTAATACCTTTTAGTTACTAATACAGGCAGTAATTAAAATAATGAATATAGAGCAATGGGAAATAAAAAGAGCCAGTATGGTTCTGCAGCACCGGAGAACTAACTGAAGTTGCTTTCTCTGAATATTCCTCTGAGGACCACAGGCTTTCCTTCACCTTATGGAAAGAATTGATTATGGGTTCTGTCTGACAACCCGCTCAGGCCCCATGGAACCAGGACAATCCTCTTTGCATCGCATCTGTTTGTAGGTTGCCTATACCAGGCCTCAGTAGGATACGTGACCATTAAGGGATTGCTTTCTGACTTGTCAGAGCTACTTTGCTGCAGTAGCCAATGTGATTTCTTATATTATATCTGGAAGAGGGGTAGGAGAAGGAAGGAAGGTAGGCTCCCATTACTGTAATGTGTCTACTTTCAATCAAGCGTTATTCTCCTTCAAGGCAAATTACTAAATTGCAGAATTGCTCTGGTATACCCAAAATGATTTTAATTCTAGAAGGTGTGACAACTTTGTTTCCACTTATTAGAAAAGATGAAGCAACAGCAATCAAGGGATCAGTGACAAAAGATTGTATTTTTAAGTTGGGACTGGTTAGTTTAGAAAGTCAGTATGTGAAACTGATTATTCCTTAACTCTTCTACTGACAATAAAGATATCCTAAAATACAGTATCTGTACAGTACAGAGCGGATTCATGATCACCATACTGAATAATTTAATGTGAACCAGTGTAAGTACAAGGAAGATATGATGCAAAAAAAAAAAAAAAAAAAAAAAAAAAAAAAAAAAAGAAAGAAAAGATAACGTTTATCTGCAATATGCATGCATTCCAATTGCTTTGCTTCTGACAGGTTAACTACAGAAGCCAAACAGATTTAATTGATTGAGACTATCACTGGAAGAAAAGAAAGAGTTGCTAACCATCTATCTTTTTTGTTTCAGACCTGTCCTGAATACATAACAACCCTGGCATATAGTGTGAGGAAACGTGCATGCCTTTCCTCCTCTGGGGCATGTTTAGCACCCTTCTCTTTCAAAAAGAAAATGACCCACTTTAGTATGACTTGAATGTTGTCTGCTTATCAGTAACACACACAGGAGAATGGATTTCTGTCACGTAACTTCAGATGCTTAACTGCTATGTCTGATTTCTCTTTCCTAAGGAAAGGCATACACTGTCCTCTGAACAGAGACTAGCAGCTCTCACTCTCCATTGTTTAGAGAAGGACTCAACAGTTATGCTTTGCACATACGTTCTTAATTGTGTAAGGTAGCAAGGTGGTTTGCTGAACCAGCAGTGGGAAACAGATTACTTGCTTCCAATTTTCAAGCTCTTTCTGACCAACATTCTTTCCAAAACCTTATTTCTCCTGGTTTTTAACACACATGATGAGTTAAGGGTTTTTAGGTTGTCTGTGTCAGTAAGGAGCACAAATAATGACTGACTGCTTATGGTCCTCAACATAAGCAACATCCTCAAAGTGCTACAGTAATATTAGTGGTGATGATTTTGGGTTTTTTTCCTTTTTGCTGAAAATAACTGATAGCAGACATCTGGTTCAATACTGATTGTGCACATATCATCCCTTAGACATAGACTGTTGACCAATTTGGGGACTAGGAGTGGATCCAGCTGCACCTAGAATAGTTACCTTCATGGCTCAAGTTCAGAACGCAAGGGGATTCACTCTGGACCTCATGACTCAAAGTGTGGGCCTCCTCACCTTTAGACGTAAACTGTTGACCAAGTCTGGGATTAGAAGTGGATTCAATCACACCTATACCCCTTACCTCCATGGTTCAAGAAGTTTAGAAGGCAAGGGGTCCACTCTGAACCTCATGACTCAATGAGGGGATCTCCAAAAGAGTGTGTTTATCCTGCCTCCTATGCAGTAAATAAACAACTGTATCCTAACACAGCAAATTTTTTTAAGTCACTGCCTTATTTACAATTAAGCTTTGTTAAATCTCTACGTTGTGTTCATATTATATCAATAAATATGCTCTGTGCAGTGTAGTGTAGTTGCTTCCATCCTCGACAGATGTGCACATTTTTGTTCAAAACTCCAACTAGTTCAATGGAAATACAATTTTGTTGTTATTTTGAAGGAAATCAAAAGCCAATGAAAACACTGTAGAAAGCAATCAGAACAAAAGGATAAACGTTCCTTAGTCACTCAGGTATGACAGAACATTCTTAATCATCTGGTCAAGAACTGCCACCCTATGAGCAAACTGCAGAGCACATAATCTCAATAAAGATTGTATCCTGGGGACGTATAGCATGAGCAGTGTGGAAAAAATACTCCTAGATCCTGTCAAACCACTACTTCTTTCTCTTCACTCACACTGAAGACAATGAAGAGATGATGAAACTCTGCACCCTGCTAAACATCAACATGTTGATGTACAAAGTAATGAAAATCATACTTGTCTTTGGCATCTACAGTCACAGATTTGACAGCAATGATCAACACATGTATGACCTCCACGCTTGATTACTGCATATCATTATATCCAAGAGTAAAAAAACTCTCACTGCTACTGAAAGCAGCTGCCAGTTTGCTTAGCAACACAGCCACTGTGAATACATCTTCCCGGCACTTTGATCTTTATGCAAACTCCTCCGTGATTTCAGGGTCCAGGTGAAGGTCATTACTGTGGTCTTCAAAACTCTCTGTGGGACTGGCCCTAGGTACTGGAGAGACTGCCATCCCCTTTGCAGCAGTGACCTCCTCTGACAGCTATGCTCCCCTGGAATGAAGAAACTGTCAGCTGAGGGAAGAGGCTCAGAAGGGTGGAAGACCTAACTTTACCTAAGTGAAATTTCCATGAGAGTGATATCACTCAGAAGAAAGGGAATTGACTACATCTGACAAGCTACAAATCCCAGACCTTTAGCTTATCTCCCCAGTAACTGTTTGATCCCCACTCAGTCAAACCATGGAAAAAACACAACATAAATGAGAACAAAAACAAATAAACAAACAAAAAAACCCCTAAACTATGTGTTTAATAAGCTTTTTTTTTTTTCTTTTTTCTTTTTTTCCATATTGGCATAGGAAAAAAAAACATACAAGAGAAAGAGATTCCAGTCTAGTAGAACACATAAACACGTATTTAACCTGAAGAGCTGGGTGTCTTCAAACATTGAAAGGAATGGGTGCCAGCCACTACAGTGTATCACAAGTGCCAGATTTAAATACAAAGCAGACATACATGGTCAATGAGTAATACATTTCCATAATTTTTCCTACTGTACTACTACTAGAGTAGAAAACAGGTCTGGAAGACTATTTATACCTTACCACTAGCAAAGACACTTCAATCCCCTTCTGCCATAAAGTGCTTTTTCTTTTACATTGAGGAACAGCTCAACAGCAATATCAAATTCCAAGAAGACTGCTTAATGCATTGTATTTAAACAGAAGAGTGCTTGAGATGGACAGAAATATTTCCTTGAATATTTTTTTAAAAAGGATAAGGGGATTCGGTCATAGAAAAATTATACCTGCTTTAATAAGGGTTGAAAGAAAAAGGACATAGGCTGCCATAAACATTTCTCAAAATCAGATGGAACAGAGATGAACTTTTAACACTCTTCCCATGTCACCATGACATCACGCTTTAGCCATACCTGAGATATGAAAACTACTGCCCAGACTTTACAAACCTGTCAGTTGGTGGAAGCACTCTGACTGTCCGTAAACCCTTGGGCAATAAGATGACCTAGTGTGAATACAAATATATATAACTCACTCAAGGGATTACACTTTTGGCATCATAAACTACAAGAACATTGCCTGAATGCTTTATGGGCAGCAGCAGAGACCCAAGAGCAAAATCAACATCACTCTCTGAAGTAAATCAGTATTTTATATGGAATAGACTGTGAACTCTTCAAAAAGTTTTGAGAACATAATGAATAATTCAAATTTTCCTCCAAGTGACCTCAGTGAAATTATGCTGAGGACTGGATTCAGTATTTATAAGTGAACTGAAACTGGAGCAAGATCTACTAGTGCTATATATACTAGTACTATAGTACCCCTTTAAGGAGCCCCTGCATTCTCTGGTGTGTACACTTGACCTACACATTGCTTTTTATTCCAGTGTACCAGCATCAGTTATGGGATGACCATTCTAGTGTGGTCAGTCAAACTTTGGAAAGAGTGTAGTTACATCTACATGTTGATTCAGTGTTCTACTCTTCGCTTTTAATAATATCTTGGCTCCTAACTTCATCAGTATGTCTAACCTGTGTCGACAACATAAGGACTTTTTTTTTTAGCTTTGTAAGTACTAACTGCAGATAGTTGAGACACTCAGTATATTTGTATATGCTATGGCCACATGGACAGCACATGGAGTGCTTCTGCAAGGCAGCCATGTTGTTTCTCTGCTTGATAACATCATTTGTGAACACAAGGTAATGAAGTGAAGCAAGTAAACCCATGCTACTGTTACATTTCATAACTTGTTTCTATTTGAATACAACTGATTTAATCTGCTTCTCTTCCAAAAACTGGTTAATCTTCTGTACTAATTTATACTTCATTCTGAAATGCATTCTATTTTTAGAAATTATTTTGTTTTTCATATATCAAAATTCTAATGCTAATCTGAGTGTTCTCTGACAAGTCTATCCTATGCTGGAGCACTGCAGTCAGTGTATTTCAGCTAGCATCTGTGCATCACTGTGAAGAGTAGCTATAAAGATCTAGCTTAATTGCAGAGAAAAGACAACATTCACGAAGTTCTACCTTGTGCAACTCTTTTCAAGACAATAGCTACGCTAGGGTTAATGTATCTCACTGTGTCTTCTTTAATTTCCTCCAATAGTGTTTTGAAATTATAGCTATTAGTGCCTTGATGTGGTCAAGTCCCTCCCGCACCACTGCCTATCTCCAGAATTCTGTCACACTGAAACAGTCTTGTGTTTGCTTTGGTTAAAAACTCAAGTAAAAGATACACAACCATATAAAAGTTATGGATGCATTTGACAGAGAGGTCTCTCCTGGTCTGAACAGGAACACACAGATAAAAAAGAATATGTATCAGGACTGCACAGCAGGGGTGGTCCTCAGCGTCAGCGAGAGATGTACACTTGTACGCTGTCACCTCTGAGCACTGGGACAAATAGCATCACTGCAACAGAGATCACGTCACACACATATGAGCAGGATTTGCTCAAGACACAAGAGAAGAGTGAAGCAATTGAGTGAAGGCTAAAAAATTCAAGCAGCACTGATGTTTATAATTACTATTACTGCATACCCTCAGCACTGTATAACTTGCGAAGTAAAAATAAAAAAGCGTCAGTAAGAGACAGTCGGTGCCTTAGGTCTCATAGCACAGAGGTGTCACAGAACACAACACAGAAGTATGAAAGACGAAGACATCATAAACTAAATCAGCAGATTTTTAATTCCAAATGAAGGATGTTCAGCATGTACTGTGAGGCTGTTCAGTCTAACAAAGCTGGGCTTGGAGACATGGAATGAACAAATTATGAAAGCAGAAAGAAATCTGAAGGGTCTAAAGTATCAACATGTGGTATACAGAAAGGGGGATGGCACAAAGAGAGACAGGTAGAACTAAGATTGAGAGATATGTGGGAACCGGTAGGAATATAGCAGAGGATAGGCACACAGGCAGAAGTGCAGGGAATGAGAATCTTTTTCAGAGTGACAGTTTAAAATGAATGATAGGGGATAAGATGCTAGAAAAGAAACCTAGGAGGAAAAAAGCTAATTTCTGAGGTAAAAGATTATGATACCAGGAGTCAACAGCTAGATTTCAGAGACTTTAATATAAAATCCATATTACAGCCAACTTCTCAGTACCCTTCAGGTTATCCCTTCCTGTCAAATTACTAGAATTTTATAACATCTGTGAATAATTTGTTGGTAATTTTCATTACAGCAATATAAAATCTCCATTCTACTGAGCACCAAACAAGCCTTCAATAACGCAGAAGAGCAGCAGCACTTAAACTTCAATGTTAGAGTGGCATAGTGCTCTCACTATATCAGATCATCAGCTCTCAAATCTCTACGCCTTTCCAAAGGCAAAACAAGATGCAAATCTGACCTGACAAGACACCAGAAGTATTGCTTAATGGAGGAATAATCAGGCAGTGTTGGCATCTGTTCTGAAGTCACTCTCAAATATCTGGTTTGGAGCATCATGTGGCTGATTCAGGGCTATCAAGCTACCTCAAATTCATTTAACAGCTGCTGGTCTACTAAATGGCATAAATAACCTTGGAAATAGGTTAAAGCAATATAAATTATAGGTTAGCAAAGCACACAGATGATATATGCCCAGTCTGTCTTTGGCCATGCCAATAAAAATAAGATGCCAGAAAATCACTGCAGAAGAAAAGATTCAACAGAAATCAACAAGTTGAGGCTTTCTGTGGTCACAGGCCAGCTTAGCAATAAATAAATCATATTTGTTTGTCTTATGCAGATTAGGGTACTCTGGGACTAATAATATCTACTTTTCTCATATAAATTAGGGCTGTTTTCCTTTCATAGCAAGATAACACAAACAAGATACCTCTGAGTACTGAATCTATGTGCACACACATGCAAGTTTTTATCTACAAATGCCCATCCAAATATCCAAAATCAATCTCAAAATGTAGATAGCTTAAGCAGCATTTCTTCCTAACAAGTTTGTTAAGTTAACGATAAAATATCAGATTCTGGAGGATATACAGTCCTGCTTGCTCCCACTGCTGTTCACACAGACCTTGATTTCACAGTGCAGTAGTACGTGAATTTTTTATGTTTTATTTTCACTGTGGTTTAATTTTCTTCACTGCTGCATGACTTCAGATTTTACATGAAGTTCTTTTAATGTTTTACCAGGAAAGCTGTGCCATTCTGTAAGTATCCCTTTACCTTTCTTAATTCCAAGGGGATGTTTGACAGAAAACATTGCAGTGCTTTAACTCTGCCTGGACTGTGGGACAACTTCTGGCATTTCTGTATCCCCTGCATTCAGATATGTAACACCACAAATGCAAACAGCTAAATCCGTCACCCTACAGTTCCTTTATTACCAGCAGAGAAAAATAAGGACTTTTACAATGAGATTTATTTGCATTACTTCAAATGCCCACCATACTCCATGCACTTAACACATCTTTTTCTCTCCACTGATGATTATGGTAGTCCAGAAAAATCAATTCAGATAAAGAAGTCAAAATCTGCAGCTGGTGGAAGACAAACCACATTTTTTCTATGATCAAACCACCACTTGGTACTCATTCTCCAGGTGAGGTCTTAACTCAAATATAATGCAAATATCACCACTTCCAACTTCTCTGGCAGTGAAGATCATTTAGCAAATGGATAACTTAGGGATGTAATGTCAGGTGGTATAATGCCATACAGGTACAAAGCTTCCTTCATTATCTCTGTAGATATTTGCAAGGTCTATAAGAGATAAAAAAAAGGCCAAGAAACCATGTTTTCAGCGGGAAAATTATTGGCCTGCCTATGAGAACAGTAAGACATCCTAACTTGAGCTGCACCTTGCCCCAGTGTTGGACCTTTGCCTATGATACACTGATGGATTCACACATCTACAAGACTTGTCCTCCCTGTGATAATCCTTCTGACAGCACTCTGACCATTTTGCAGAATATCCCATTGTTAAATACTCTATTTACGTTGTTTCTTTACTGCAAAATTAGGCTTTAGGGTGGTAAAAGTCTTTTTTGGTCCCTCACAATGAGGGGCCAAAATTTTAAGCAATCCTTCTGATTTCAAGTTAAGAGAACTGGCACATGTGCCCTGATTCTCCTCAGCCAGACAAAAGTATAAGCTCCTTCAGTTTGGTAGAGCATGCAAGCCTAAAATGAATGCAAAGGAGTAGAAGGGATGGGCCAGAGGTCTTCAGAAACTGTCACAGAACACTTCACAGGAAAAAAAAAAACACCATCAGCCTTATGCTCTGTGATTTATACACAGATTAAGCCAAGAGAAGGTCATGCACAGCCCAGTGCATCCACCACTTGGAAACATCCCTTCATCTGATTACAGGCAAGGAGAAACCTTAAGGTATGCTTTCATAACTGGCTAGGATAAAAACCCAGAGCAGCTCCTGTTTGTGATTTTCTCATGCATTTAGATGCCATTTCAGGTTTCTACAGAAGTTATTTTTGGCAGAGACACCATTTAGATATACTGGAACACTGCCATCAGTGGAGATAGAAAAAATAATTTTACTTAAAGATTTGAGGAAATGAGTGATGGGATAAAGACGGAGCTGAGAGCAGATTTTCACCTCCACCACCAATTCTACACCAGACAAACACCAAAGCATTTTTGACTGCAAGATATAAGGATTGACAATCTGCTGTACAAAATAAATCTTTCTGTCATCAATTACGCAAATAAAAGGTCAGTTTATTGGCACCTGTGGGTTACACCTGGTTAATTTGGCCTGAAAAAGCTTAATCTGTAAGCATTTTCTTTGCTTCAGTTCTCTACTGTAAAACAGGGATATTTGCATACCTATCTCCACAAATTGCTATTGAGATCAATCCCTAATGTCTGCAAAATGCAAAATTTTTTTATTACTGCCAGTGTAGGAGGCAGTGATTTCTTTTGTGATTTGGAGAAGCACAGTGCTGCAAGAAATTACAAAAATAGCTGTTTAATGGAGACTTTAAAGGTACTTACAAAAGTTTAAGTGAAACCTGACAATTTTTCTACCCATTAAA
>PPHD01026934.1:0-11312 GCA_002909625.1 Bambusicola thoracicus
CTTCCTCACAACAATCCCCACTGTGGCAGAGGACATACCACACACACTGTCCTGGTGACACCCCATGTGCCTCCCATGCAAGGTGCATCTTTCCTATGCCCAAGAGGCAAGAGGGCATACAGGCACGCATAGAACAGCTGTGCTGTGCTGCTGGCTTTGGTGGGCTGTAGCCTGGAAAGGTCCCATTTTTGTCAGCACACTACTGTCAGTATTATGTTTCCTTGCTTTTTCATCATCTGCAGAGATACAGTCTGCAGAAGAAGCAATGTTTCTTGCAGTGCCTTATCGCAGAAAGGGGATTTTGTGCAGCAAATGTCGAGAACAGTCATGGGAGATAAAGGCTGAGCATTGGATCACTGTTCTTATGCCTGTCACACCTACATAGGTGAAGGTGCAAGGCATAAGTTTGCCATCATTAATGGAGCCTCCAAACATTTTGCAAAAGCCCTGAACCAGGTGTGCCAGCAGCTTAGCTGAGCCATTTTTTTACATTTTCTCAGGCACTACTCTTCGCTCTAAGAGCTGCCAGGTCTCAGCTAGCACTTGCATTTACCTTTCAGACTGATTTACCCACACCACACATAGGAATACGCTAGGGTTCTAAAAATAAAAAGTCAGACTAATCGTTCAGCACTCCAGAAAGAAATTGGCAAAAGGGCACTCTGATCACATACAAGTGGCTTTAGTCATCTACTACTTTGCTTCCAACAAATATCTAAGTGTTTTTTGCCTTACTATAGTGATCACTGAACAAAAATACATCTATTGGCTCTGTGTAGACAGGAGCCTAACACGCAGCTAGACTTTTGTCTGTAAATTTATAATGTTAGTCAAGTCATGGGCACATAACTGTGATGTGTGCTCCACTAGTGGTTCAGTGCAGAGGCATCATTATCTGATGGGCCCCAGGCTCTGTTCAAGCTTGTATAAGGGATCCCAGTATGCCCTCCAAAGAATCTCACCCGTATCTTAGTATCCAGAAACCTACACCTTTCATTTAAGCAAAATTCATTAAATCCCCTTGGTTCATCACTGTCACCCTCCCTGACCCACAGGATCCCCAGGCAGCCATAAAACCCATCCTTACCTCCACTCTGCCAGGGAGGCACCGGACCCAGCAGTGGCGATGAGTCAGAAGAAAGAAGAAATGGAAAAGACATCATTGATCTGTCATTGTCACATTTGTGGTAGCTGAGAGTTACATGGTAGGAAATCTGCCTTAATCTTTGGGCCCTACATAACCACCAGACTGCGTCCTGCATTCACAGGGCGGGTGGCTGCAACTGCTCCCCCTGCTTGTCCTTACTTTCTCCCATCAAGAGATGGGGCGGTAGGAGAGATGCAGCCCCCGAGAAGCTTACGATCTGAGGAAAGCTATTTTCACCTTGCTGTTAGGTGACACCAAAGTTGGGCTGCAGCCACGGCTTCCTCCGCATGGATGGACTTACCAAGTGCTTCTGGGACACAACGTACAAGACAGCACCAAGCATGCAGGAAGCGACAGCTGTGCCAGTCTCCCGGGTGTAAGAATATATGAGGAAATAGCCCAGCGGGGCAGGCATTGGTACTCAAATTTAGCCCCCTGCAAACTATGAGCTCTCCAAGGCCTTCCCTCCTCCTCCACCTCATTTCCCAGTAGGAAACCCAGGCCTGCAGGGAAGGGTGAGTTGTTAACAAGCCCCTCCTTCCCAGCATACCTGAAACACTGATGGTTGCGGCAGCTTTGGCAGCACCAAAGGTTTTGCTGTGTTTGTTGGTGGCGAGGCAAGTGAATAGGCCAGGTCGGGTGACATACACCTGCAGCCTGGAGTCAACCACTCTGTCCTTCACGCTTTCTGCTATAGACCCTGCAGAAACCTAAGGGAATGAAAAACCCGCTGCAGTGACATTTCTAACAAAGGCAAACAAGCAAAAAAATAATAATAAAAAAAAAAAAGAAAAAAAACAAGAAAAAAATAAAAAACCAAGAGATTCACCACTTCATAACAAGCTTGGCAGAGAAAGATGCAGCAAGCAGATGAAGATGGCAGAAAGCTGGAGCTGCTGGCATTATTGTTTTCATAGCTTTCACAGACAAAAGCAAATGTTCAAGACTTCTAGTCCACACTTCAACAGTACTTCTGCAATTAATATTCAGTTCCAGAGATCTCAGTTTTTCGGGGGTAACTACTACAAGGACTTTACTAGAAGACTTCATGTACCCAGTGGAGCACAAAATGGCTTTGTGCACCCAAGCCTGGCTATAAGGAAAATAGCTGTGAACTCACTGATTCTGGATTAATGCAGCCTCGGCCACAACTTCAAACCAGCAGTGAGCCAAGCAAATGCTCTGTCTCCAATGCTCTAGTAGATACCCCATACATTTTCTTCCCTGCTGCCTGGAAATGTGGAAATGGCAGCAGATGTGGTGACATTGGCCAGGTGATTTTGGCCAGTCAGAATTAGTTTTATCTTCAAGCTTTTCTTGCAGCTTTGGCACTTGTTAAAATCAGACACAGCACATCAGGACCATGCTTTGCAGAGGCAGCTGCATAGAGCAGCACTGCCAGCTCTGGTTCTTCATACCAGTAGGAAGCATCAAAGGGAAAAGTGGCCATCTGTGGGCTCCACTGGTATGTCTTGGCCCTAAGGACAGTGAAAGTCGTGCATCTGGATCTGTCCGAGCAAAGTGCTCTATCTACTCATCTAGCAGAGAGGTGAGACAGACTAATCTGATCACTCTGGAAGCTAGTGAAAACATGTTTCAATGGGATCTGTGTCTGCTTCCAAAGTTATTATTGGTAATGACTGAAAAGCAAGAAGGAACACATCGGTGTTGTATCTTTCTTCAGGAAGCACATTGTTTTCTCTCCAAAAAGAAAATACAGAAAATATTACATTTGTTCTGTCCCACTCCAGCTCAACTCAAATGTATGGAAAGATTTGGAGGGGAAGAAATGACTGAATCACAAGACTAACATAAATATTGTAAATATTGCATCAGAAATGCGTGGCAGGCTGGTCACAGTGCAAAAGCAGGGAGCAGGGATACTTTTTCGTGTTATGCTTCCAAGTCAATTCATATGAATGAGAACTCAGTATATTTTTTCATGATTGAAGAGTTTCTCTTTAACTGTAGCACTGGTCTGATTTATTTTTACAAGTTTTTCCTCCCAGAACCTATCCAGCACTGAGCAGTATCTGCTGCAATCTGAAACAATTCCCCTGCCTTCATCCCATTTGCTGCTCTTCTGCAGATTCCCTCAGAGCCTCAGGTCCGGCCTGGGATTCTCCATTGGGATTGTGCACAGCAGAGGCCTCTCATGTCAGGAAACGTGACCATGGAAATCTGAGATTGTTCTTCTCAGCTTGGTCCAAGAAGTGAAGAATGCTTCATGTCCGGCTGATGGAGTGAACAAAACAGGAACTATGCTTTCAACAGAGGTGACAAATCAACCAGCATACAGCTCTCTACAAGAGTCATGCACCAATGGGAGCTTGGCATCGCAGGGTCCTTCCACTCACACAGGAAGCCATTGAAAGCAAGGAAGGTGAAGAACTGGCTGTCTGAAAATACAGGTCCTGGAAGCTCTGAGGCCCCTTGTTCTTCATCAGCCTTCTGAAATGATACCAGGGAATTCCTCACCTTTCTTGTTTCCTCAGCTGCTCTGAAAACTACAGACAGAAGGATGACCTCGTGGTCACTGGCAGGAGTGAAAAAAAGGGTTTGCATAACATGCATTGTTAATCCAGAGGCTATGGCAGTGGCCAGTATGGAAATCTGGAGGATGGACACAAGGGAAGGGACTCACCTACCAGCCTGAGCACAGAATATAGGATAGAATATAATACAGCTATATTACAATAGCTTTAATCTGGAAAATAACCATATGAGACTGGAAGATACAGAAAGTGTTGGCAGAGATGAAGTGAGACAGCCTGCAGAATAGCCCAAGCTCCTTAATGACATATTTTAAAAGATGGAGAGAAGAGATATGGAGCAGGACAGGAGTAGCCTCCTGAAGTAAGAAATTTCTGTAAGAGGATCCTTTGGTCCTGTTGGACAAGCAAGCCAACAGGAATGCCCGTGGCCAGCCAGTGGCCAGAAGAATCGGTGAGAAAAAGAAGAGGCAAATCACTGGTATGCATACAGCTGCCTCTGCAGCACTGTGCTCCAGGCCACACAGCTTTATGAAAGCTGTTGGAAAACCATGGAGAATATATAGCATGGCCATTACAAACATGAGAACGCTGGAGGAAATCTGTGTCAGAAAGGGCGTTGGATGGAATTAAGTGTTGTACCTATTAGAGAGCTGCTAGGGTTCTGGCATGCATCTTCACCCCTGGGGGGCTATGCTGGGTGTCAAGGGTCTCTTCAGTCCAGCTGAGGAGCACTGCAATGGCTTATAAGTGGGCATTAAATTGGGTAAATGCAAAGGAGGCACCCACATTAGATGGCCAGGATGATTAATCCACAGATCACTTTCCTGTGAGCACCAGATGGTTTTCAAGTCCTGGTACTTGCAGCATATTATGCCTCAGCTTTCCTTATTTTGTCAAATAATCCATTTTGTCATGTTATTTTCATCACATTAGGACAAAGGCCAGGAAAGCTGCCTGTACAAATACTTAAACTCATCATTAAGTCCTCCTAAACACTCTGGCCCAGGAGGAGCTTACAAGCATCTCAAGCATCCTTCATCTTTGGCATTCGAGATCCTACCCAATTAACCCATGCGACACCTGGAGACAAGGCAGAGCATTTCATAGAACTGAGCACTGCAGTGGGGAGATGAGACTTTTTCAGAGTGATTGAACAGCAGGCACTACAAAAGGCTGAAGCAGGAATTGGGGACAGAAGAGCAGCACTTACAGCTTTCCCGTTTTCCAGCCAGGTGACAGTGGGGACTGGAGCACCTGCTGCTGTGCACCGCAGTGTTACCATGGAGCCGAAGGTGATGTTTTGGGATTCGGGAGCCTTCAGGATTCTGGCAAAAACTGTGGGAGAAGACAAAGGCACTGGCTTGAATGGGTGCTTACAGCTGAGGCTGGTCTGACGCAGGGGTGCCTCCTCCCAGCACATCTCCAAACAGGCTACAGCCTCTCAAAGAAAGGTGAGCAGAGTCCTGTTGAACAACAGCCTTATGAGAAGGACAAGGAGAAGAAATGAGGTAGGCAGTGTGGTCATATTCCACACATTACAAACCAAAATTTTAGCTCTGGAAATCTATACACAGCCCTTGTTCACAGGAGGTAACATGCAAAAACTACCCAGATGGCTTGCAGTGAATAGAAGGCCTATTACAATTTGAAAACACGGAGGGGGCCACCATGGTGGTAGAGGTTGGGGCTCAGATAAGCTCATCAGTGTGACTGCAGCAATTAGGATCACCACAGAGAGACACAAACCCCATAATTTTCCATGCCATGACGAGCCTGGGTGGTAAGCTTCTATCACTTAACTATGGGGGCAAGGCCAGCAAAAGCTTTGGGAAACTGAAACTGCACAGGGCAAGAAGGCTTCGAAGTCACTTTTCACCTCCACTGCTTCTTCCATGGTGATAGGGTTACTGGACAGTCTGAAGCCAAGGCCTTCCCCTCTCCAAAAGGATTGTTTTACTTTTTTGGTGAAAAGGAGATCTTACAAAATTTTTGCTGAAAAGGTGTTTTAATCCAAAAGCACAGATCTGACAAGCCTTCACAAGCTGTATTTCAGCTGCAGCATTTGGACGGCACAGAGGAAAGCAGAGAAGAGAGTCATTTCCCATGTGGAACATCTGAGTTCTGACCCAAACATTTCAATGGAGATGGCTGAATGTCTGTACAGAAGCAGGATGGATAACTGTGCCATTCCTTACTCCAGTTTCCCATGCTTCATGAGTAATGCTCACCCTCTAAATTCTGGGCAGCACAGCAATGACTTAAGATCTCCATCAGAAATTTTAATAAGTAGAGGAGTTTCTCTTGGCATCCTCATGCAAGCATTATATTCCATTTTCCACTTCGGCTATCCATGTACCTTCCCTTATCAAAATATTCGACTGCATCTTTTGCAGTCTTTTGCTTTCCTGTTTCCCCATTGCACCTCTTGTCATTGACCACTGTTTTCCAGATGCATACATCCCAAGCAGAGTAATTAAACAACCACTAATGGTCTCCTGGCACACACTTAATGTTTCTCCTTATAGAGACTTCTGTCAAGAGCAGAAAAGCCTTCATCTGCAAAATGTCAATGGGACAAAAAAAAAAAAAATTACTTTCCACATAGTCTTTCCATTCCTATCTAGACTGTCCAAAGGCTGAACTTTGTGTTAACAGAGCACCTAAAGTCAGTTTTGCTCACAGACATATAGGCAACAATAGGAGTGCATTTCCTAGAAACTTTGCCACTCTGGGAGCACACCCATTCAGTGGAGTCCTGGGCAGGGATTTTTAGGAGGATTAAATTCAGCATTGGTTGAGAGGTGGGCCAGGAGGACACATGTTGAACTCCTTGCTTCTCCACGCTCCCTGAGCAGTGCCCAATGGATGTTGCTCACAGGGACTGTTGTGGGACACAGCCCCAGGGCTGGTGAGCAGAGCCACGGTGCCTGTCCAGGGACTTCTCTGAAGAATAAGAAGTGAAATTAAGCCTTTGCCCAGAGTTTTGTCATTAGCATCAGGTAGTTGTGAATTCCACCCTGAACCCCATAAGCCAAGCTCATGATTATTTTCATACGTCTTTTGGAGAAATACTAAACTTTTGGGCTGATCCTCTGGCAGCAACTACATGCACATGGCTCCTGCTGAAGCCAGCACTTCAAATGCCAAAGCCAGAACACAGCCCTTCAGGCTTTCCTCATGCTGCCATTACAGCACAGGGATCCTGCCCACACAACAACCTTGCTACTCTGATCCAGTCTTGATGCCAGAGCAGCAAATTACCAGCATTACATTCACCACTGTCAGACACAGGCACTTGTGCCATCCCCTCTACCCACTGCTCTCTCAAAATCTGCATGGAACCTTCAGACAGGAAAAAAAAATAAAAAATACCCTTCAGCAGTCACAGCATGTTCATGGTTTGGGAGCAAAGTTCTATTTGTGCATAGGGAGCAAGATCAAGTGCCCCAAGTGCCTCTGGGAAGGCCAAAACTCTGAAATCAGCTCCTCTGGTTCCCCAGCGTGCACTTGCCACAGCAGCTATGGCTCTGTTGGCTTAAGCACAGCAAAGGCAACATGTCAGGCTATTCTAGCCTAAGCTACTCAAGTATGGGGGGAGAAAACAAAGTGACAGATCTGTATTTCTGTATTTCTGGTGTTGGCTGCTCACCAGGACAGGCTGTGTGGTAGTATCTAGGGTCACCCTCCACCAGTGCAAGAAGCAAGGCCACCAGGGTAAGCTTGAGGTCCATGCTGGCAATGGCATTAGTGATGAAATCTATCCCAGAGCTAAAGGGAGAAACCCAGCCCCCAAAAATATGGCTTTTTTTTTTCATTGTCTTACACAATGAAATGGAAGAAGTAAAGTGGAGAAAGAATCGAAGACCCTGATGGTGCCAAGCTAAGCAACCAGGAGGCTGATGAAAGGCAGGAAGAGAAAGGAATAAGAAATGGCAATAAATGTTTGTAGTATTCACATTATTTGCCGGGCTTAGGACATAGTTTTGTTCTCATTTTACCTCAGAGTGAAAATCCCCAGCAGTCAGATGATTTCTGACACCTCCACTACAAGTTCTCCTTGTCCAGATGCTCCCAAACATGGGTTTTACCACGACCTTCCCTCATTTGGCAGTATCATCACAACCTATCAGCATCCACACAGTGTCCTTGGAGGGATGAGCAGGGTGGGAGAAGAAGGCTCTGTTTATTTACTTTTATATTTCAGCAGAAAATCAAACAGAGCGCCTCACCCGGAGGAGCTGGAAATGAAACCTTGCCAGCTTCAAGTCCAGCCAGCATGCTCAGTTTCACTCCCAAGCCCCCTAATAAATGTCCTTTCTTTTACAGTCCTGCTAAATGATGTGCTGCAAGCCATGGGGCTTGCTAGGAGGCATCTGTACCACGGCCAGCTGCTCTCATTTCTGAGAATTAGGTAACATCATCCAGTCCAAACAGTAGGGCTTTAACCCAGTCACAATTTTTTTTGTGCTATAAAAAGATTAAAGCAGTGTCCCCCTGGTTTGAGCAACTAACTCTTTCCAGGTGACTTCACTCTCCCTCTGCCTTTGGCTGAGCTGTCTGTCATTTCCAGGAGATTTTGGCCTGATCTTGCTGTCCTGCACAGGCCTGTTTTTTCCATGAAAGCTGGCTGGATTGGGCTGCTGGCACCCAGCTGCAGCTCTGGTGGGCTGTGGCATTCAGGGAAGGGCCAACCCATGCTCAGAGCCCCACAGCCCACAGAAACCATCAGCCTCAGCTCCATCACGTCAGGACACCCATAGTGGGTGAGTTCTGCAAGTTCTATTGCTGGCTCTGGCACATTAGGCTTTGTCAAGCATGGGTCTGTGGTGGAGCTCTCTTTACAACTCTACTGGTGTTTGTTGAGCCTTGGCTTCCAAGAGAACACAGCCAGTGCTTGCCAGCGCATGTGAATTCAGCCAGCTGGTGAATGTGGACACAAGTTCACTATTCAGGAGCTTGCTGCTGGTGCTGGTATGCTGTAAAGCTTGCCTGATAGTCCAAACTGAGACAGGGCTGCAGAGAACTCAGCTCTGTCAGAGACCGCTGGCTCCCTTCCTGTCTCAGCCTGGCTGAATACATGAGCAAGACGTGCTTCTCCTTGCTGCAGGATTCGATATCCCAGCCTTCCCCGCTTCTCTGATAGTTCTGCTTTTATCATGGGAAGTAGCCTTCTGGATCAATATGACAATTACACGCTGGAAGTTTTTGCCAGCTAACCTGCACAATGCAGTGGGTGAAGGTAACCATTGCATGTTGGGAAGTGGTGCTGTGCACTGCCGGAAGAACTGGCACAGTACACGTTGCCTCAGGAACCCCCCCAATACAAACACCTTGGCAAAGCCCTTGCCCTCTGCACTAGTCATGTATAAGCAGTCGGTAACTAGCCTGTAAGCATTTCTTAATTCATGTTTCACGGTGTTTTGGTAGCTCTTTTGTACCTGAAGCATGACAGATTTATATGGCTCCTTCTCAACAGAGTTGTTCTCCAGGCTGGGACTTCACTTGCAAATCTGCATGAAATCATTTATGCTTGCCACCTATATGCTCTGAAGGACCATAAACTTCTGCCAATGTGTTTGCAACCTTTGCCAGTAAGAAGTCCAGCCATGCAAATCCCCATCCAGATTTATTCCTTTCACATCCATTCACTCATCTTGACAAACCCAAACCAGGCAGCCAAGGAGAATAACTAAGCAGAGGGGCTATGGTTTCCTTCCCAGCAGTGAGACATGAGGGGAGGTCTGAAAATACATTCATAAATACATAGAAAGCTGAAGCACTTGTATTTTCTGACGTTTCAAATTAATCCCTGTAAAATCCCAATAATTTCTGAATACCAACCCTCAAAACCCACCACACATCTGGCTCAATGACGAGTATGTGTGCAGAGCTAGCAGTGCATTGAGCCCCAGGCTGAGCAAGCCAGGCACAGGCACAGCAGCTGGCATGGGGGGGCTGGATCAGAGCTCAGAGAACAGGTTCTTTAGAAAGCACCACCACTCAGGCTTTGCACACAGCTCAATGCATACCTCCATACAGGAACAGCTCATGATGTACCTTGGCTGCTGCTCACACCCTTCCCAACCCTCCTGAAGTTTATTGGGCAATGATTAAACCTTGAGATAACTGTGAGGTCAGTTTTACTTTGATCTTTGAGTAACTCCCATCAAAACTGCAAAATTTAACTTTTGGCAAGCCTACCAAGTAACCACAGAGAGGAGTAAATCACCACAGGCAAAGTTGGTATGAGACATTTCCACTTATCTCTATCAAATTTTTTCCTATTTCTATTTAACCCTCATCCAAACATGCTTACTGCCAGAGAACAATGCACATATAGATTATCCAAAGGGAAAAAAAAAATCAAATGTTGTAGAGAATGTACACAGGCTCTGTATTAATTGTAAAGGAACAGGACTACTAAGCATTGGCCCCAGACAAGGAGTTTGCAGAGAGCCGCAGGCAAGTGTTGCTTCATCAGCCTGTCCCCTTGGTACCGCTGCACTTCTGCTGGTTATCATGCTAATCTGAAGGAGAACCAGATTCGAATTCTCAGCACCTTCTACAAATCTCACAATCTCCAAAGCCCTTCTGCCTTCTGATACAAGATCTGAGAGGTTTGGGGCTTTCGTTAGGTCTAGGACCTTCTGTCCAGAAATGCACAGCACAGCAGTATATATTTACAACCTGGGTCCGAGGCTGTACAACAGCCCTGTGAGATGACAGCCAGGACAATCCAAGGCCTGCATGGAAGGGAGGTGGAGGAAATCACATCATCTCCATCCTGAAGCATATGCCTTCAGATTCTCATCTCTGGTGTCTAATATCAAAGCAAGTTTTTTCTTAACTGGGCAACAGCTTTCCAAGGTAATCTTATTCTAGGACGAGCTCCAAGATTTATGACTAGCAGGACAATTTGCTTCAGCAGAAGGCCTCCTTGAAAGATAAATGCCCAGGTCAGCGCAGGAACTTCTCATCTATGAAAGGTTTTGCCTGGCTTGTAGATGGCTCTGGAATCCTAAAGCAGATCCTGCAAATATGCAAAGCTATAATAATCAGGAGTAAAATGTAAATAGATAGCTTATATCCTGTGTAACTATATAAAACCTGTTCTGTACGACTGTTCATTTCTATATACAGAGCAAACACCAGATTCAAGGACAAGTGAGGATAACATGTTCAAATTACTTCCCAAGGAAATGAATAAGGAAATACTTTTCATGTCAGTGCTAGCCTTATAGATGTGCAGTACTTCCTTTTGTCTGTTTCAAAGTGCTGCCTGCAGTGGCAAGTGGTTCTTCTTGCACAGGGGTAACTGCAAATGGCATTTCCTGCTCACCATGTCTGCTATACTCATGGTCACTCCTTCATCTGATTGCTTGGTTTTCAGTTCTGAAAACTGCCAGCCCATCATAATAATTCCAGCCCAGGTTAATCTCATGACCTTATTCACAACTTCTAATTTGAGATGTCCTTTTCAGTTTTGGAGGTGTGCAAGGACTGGTCTTGTACAGCGGCACAACAGCAGGCACTTTCATTGTGTAGGCACCCTAGAAATACTGTGTGACGACAGAACTGGTGCTAGTACTGGAACAAGATCTAGCACTGTACCATTTGGAAAAGCAGTTACAGTGGCAAAAAAAAAAAAATATATATATATATAAAAAAAT
>PPHD01026936.1:0-11312 GCA_002909625.1 Bambusicola thoracicus
TTTAACTAAACAGCAAAGTAATTTAATTCCAACAGAAGGCAGCACGGCCCAATGCAACTCGATATGCATGTCATGTTATCAAATTTTAAAGTCACAATCACACACACACAAAAAAGCACAAAATCTAGATATGATCTCTAAATATAGAGTTGGTCTGAGCAGTGGCAATTTACAAAACAGGTGGGCAGGCATTCATCTTGTTACTCAGCAACATCCCCAAGTCATTGCTGTTAGCTGCAGAAAACATGTTTACTTTTCAGTATGAACTATGACACCAACAGAAGTGGAAAGAGTTTAGTCAGGTAATTTTCAGCCTGTAATGAGAGAAATGGGGGAAAAAAACACATTAATTTGAACTATAAGAAAACATCTTGGTAAATTTAACTATGACAAAGTAAGGCTAAGCTTGTAGTCTAAGGCACCTGGGCATGATGTAGGCTGCGCGACCGTGACAGTTTCCTAAGGAATTACTCCAATTTCAGTCCAACCCTCAACGCTGACATACCATTGTGTACCAAGCTAGCAGTTATGCATAAACCCATACTATAAAAACAACAAGCTAATCTCAGCTACAAAAAGAAGCATTTCCAAGGGAGTTTCTGAATGGGTTCACAATGCAGCACCTGTGATAATGCACTGAAGTGGTACAAAAAGCAAGGAAAGCATGCAAGGGTGCTTCCTTGAAGACTGGAATGAGTAGACTGGAGGCACAAGTGCTAAAGCTCATGCTTGAAGCATACCATTTTCCTGCCTCTCACCTTATGCTAGTTCACAAAACTGCAGAACACGTATGACACGGGAGATCCAAATGAAAAGCTCCATAGTGAGACCCTGGAGCCAAATTATTTGCCCCATCATTACTTGTCTTTATTGAACATGTTCAAGACCTCTATTCTTTCATTAAAGGAAATCTTGAACATCTGCAGGCAGAAAAGTTGGGAGATCTGCATTCATAACAGCATACTTGGTTTTAGTTTTGTAGCAGAGATTCTTCTGGTTAGAAGACCAACAAGTCTTTAACTTGGCTCTTTAGCATAATTCCTTTAGCCTACAGCAAAACATCAATAAAATAGTCCTTTGAATTTGAGGAATTTATTTCATATTAGACAGAAGCATTTGCCTGTCCCTTTGAGATATTGGTCCAATTTCTGTATCATTTATGCTTTGCCAGTTTTAATCTGATCAGCATCATACTCAGCCCAACGTATTCATCAAACTTGCCCTTCCAAAGAGCCGTATGTGAAATATCTTTCAATAAAAAAATACTGCAATGTCAGTATAGTACTACACAGTATCTCAGCCAATTTTCATAGCATATGATCTGTAGCCCTTACTCAGCACATTGTTCAATGGCAGTATGCAATGCTGGAATCCAGTAACAGCATGATGTAGACAAATTAACAGCTACCGAAGGAATGCAATCATTTTTTGCAGCTAACGATTAAAGCTATCAATTAAGCAAGGCACATAATAGACTATAAATCTAACAGAACTTAGCTGTTTTGTTTGTCATGGACTTGTGTAACTACAATACATTTTCTTATGATCTGCAAATAAGGACATAAATGTTCCATTCATGACTGACGCCAAAGTAATTAATCTAGGCAATAAGCAATAGATTTATTTTACAATGAAGATTAATTATCTAAGCATCAAAATTTTTCTGTCCCACATCTGTTTGTTGACAATGGTAAGATTCAAGAAGATGCAGAACTTAATTCTACATGGCAGAACTGTGTATTTGCCTACCTCTAAGACCCTGTCAACATTGATGACCAAGTGATCAAACAAGGGAGGCAAAGATAATCATGTGGTACCTCTCCTGCAACCTTCAAAAACAGAACAAACAAACAAACAAAAATCCAACAACAACAAAAACCCACCCCATTTGAGCCCATTGTTTCAGGTGAATGAAACCTTCCAGACAGAAGTAAACGCTTTCAGACAAAACTCAAGCATCCCTGAAAATCTTTTCATGAAAAGAACCTACCCCTCCCCCAGTCAAAACTAGAGAAGTAAAAGTGAAAGCTGAAACATTAAGTCCCTGCTCTTGTTTATCAGCTAGCATGGGCACAGTGCTCAACCATCTGGTTAGGATTAGCAGTCCTAACATATTGACTGTGGTGGCAACATAAGGTCATTCCACAGCCTGGGTTCTTTCCTCACACACTGGTAAAGTTATATCAGGAAACTGTCACAGATCACTAGCCAGATTTCCAAACACATCAAGCCGCCTAATTATAGACACTATTTCCATTGCAGAAGAGTACTACATGTTGCCCAATCATTAACATTAATCGTAGCTAACTTTTTCCAAAAATTGATACATAACGTAATACCAGTTTCATATTTAATACATTCAGAATGTACTTTTGCAGGAAGTGAAATACTTTTAAGATACTCACATGCAGGCGCACACATCCTGATCACATCCAGTATACCACTGCAGTGTCTCTGAGATGCATAGAATGGTACTATCTCCACGTGAGTGTGGTGAAAGCTGACTATAGGTGCAAATCCACTTCAGATTTGCAGGGCTCCAATTTGGAATTGGAATTGCATTTCTGCATATCATGAGTACTCAGTATTTTTTTCCCAGATGCATTGAATAAGAAATCTAAGAAATAAAAAATGGTCATTACACCCAATCAAGCAGTAGAGGAAAGAACAGAAGGCCAAATTACTTCATTGATATTTTTGTCAGACTTAAACACACAGTCTCAGAAAGCTAGCAGAAAATGTCTGAAGGCAACCTGCATTTTTTCCACTTTGGGCCAGAAAAGGGAGCTTCACTTGCTCTTATATCTGTCCCACTTAAAGGATATGTGATTCTTGCATAATTAGCTCTGAAAAACCAGTAACTCTGCTGATAGTACTTTGACAACAAAGTCCGCTCATTACATGCATTTCTTTTTATCTTAAGGATTACTTGTGAGCCAGAACCACAGCACACATTTAAAGAACATACTATGGCAGAGAAGTACATACGCATCTGCAGAGAGCAGTATAAATCATAAATCAGGAAAGACTAAAAATATCCAATTCATACAAGGCTTCCCAACATGTTCCAGTAAACGTCAAACCTACAAGAAGCCAAAGTACACAGGACGTGCCACTGGTGGGCAGGAGATTGCTGTGACTATGATGTAAGAGCAATGAGACAAGTCTGCAGTGTGGGAGAAGCAACAGAAGCTACTGCACAGGGCACTGAAAGCAGAGCAGGCCCAGCTGAGCCTTCCTGTCTTGCTCAGGAAAAGCCTTCACCTCACACAGCATCCCCCAAGCCACACCAACCTTGGGTTAAGCAAAAAGCAACACAGGCATACAGGACTGCCAGGAAGTACCCCCTTGATTCTGGCTTTGAACAATGCCCTTGCCCCTGAGCTAACAGGAGATTTTTTCACCTTACCCACCAGAAGCCAGGAAAAAGAACCCCGAACATCCTGATACAGAGAAAAACTGACCAATTTGCTGCAAGTAATTCTGTCCAAAAATCGTGTCCTAGACCTTAACAGATGGTCTGCCCTGTAAGTTCACACATAGTACACCTGTCTCATTAAAACATGTTAGTTTAATTAAGTTTCCTATGGCTACAGACAAAGTTGAACAAGTATACGACACTCCGCATGTAGAAGTTAACTTTGCCGTCATATCTACTGGCTTGGCCTAGTACATTGTCCCTTACCACCCTTGTTGTGTTGTGATTCATGGGAAGGGCAGTGAAGAGCAAAACTCTCTCTTCTTGTGCCTGAAATCCATCTAGCACTCCAGGTCTCAGTCTTACAGGAGACTTCTTATACCGTCAAACAAAAAGTAAAGCCACCTCAGTGTTCAAATTACATGATGGCCATAACGGATATGTCACAATGCTGTTTGCCAACAATGGTTCTGCAGAGAACATCAGGCACTCACTGACCTCTGCATTAAGAGCTTTGATTTCAAGTGGAGGTTGTGGATGCCCATCCCTGGAGGCATTCAAGGCCAGGCTGGATGTGGCTCTGGGCAGTCTAGTCTGGTGGTTGGTGACCCTGCACATAGCAGGGGGGTTGAAGATGATCATTATGGTCCTTTTTCAACCCAGGCCATTCTACCGTTCTATGATTCTATGAATAAAGCTATCTGAGTGAGATCACTTCTACATCCCCGGACTGAAACAAGAGAGTTTGAACAGCAGCTCACGTCACCAGCAGTGGTTTGAAACCACAGACGTCCGCACATCTCCCACAACACCAAGGAACCACTGCTGTCTGCTAAATGAAAAATGACCTTTAAAGCAGACTTTCAGGTCTGAGATTTGATACAGCTTTGGCTCAATCTGCTGCCTCATTCACAAAGAATTATGCTCTAGCGTCAATAGTATTTATGTCTCGCTACATTTTAATAAAAGGTTAAATGCTGGCCTCATTGAAGTCACAGGAAATTTCACCAGTGTCTTCAGAACCCACTTTCTACCCAAAATGAATCAGTGAATCACCTACTCTGCAGAAAAACTGAGGTTGCTGGAATGACGCTTCATGACAATAATTCATCAGATGCTGATAAAACAGATCAAAACAGGCAAAGGCTGATAAATACAAAAATAATATTTTTCTATCAAAGTGGTTCAGAGCACGTGTGTACTTATTTCCAACAGTACCGCACACTGACTCCTTCAGTCTGCCCGTCCCAAGCAGGAATGTTCCCAGCACACAGTGCCTCCCATCTTCTTCCAGCCCTCATTTCAGGATGAACACCATGTGTCTAGGTCTAATCCCACAGCTCTTTATCCAGAGGCAAACAGGATTCTTTCCCAGTCATTATGTTAATTTCAAAAGAACTTATCTGTCTCTAGGGAAACTGCGGGAAGAAGGCTGCATCATCACACCAGCCATTCCAGCCACAGCCTCGACGCCACCACAAAGCTGCAGAAGAAACTTTTGCCTCTGAGTTTAAGCAGTGCAAGCAAGCTGCTCCAAGGAGGACAGAAGCGGGATGCTGAAGGCTGTCGGAGCAGATAGCGCCTCTGGACACAGGTAATTTTGTTATGTCTTTCCAGGTGCATTCTCCTCTTAGTTCCTGCAATTGTCATCTGTGCTTCAGCAAACATCCCCGCTGCTAACTTCCTTCTGCAGTTGGTCTTCTCAAAAACATTAAGGGAATGCTGGACAACAGATATTTTGTGACAAGAAAACCAGCCATGGAAAAGATGTCTTAACACTCAAATTTATTCAGTGAAATAATCACAGAGCTGGCATATGCAACAAGTCCTGTTCAGGAATATATGGAGACACGGCATTGAAAAATGTCTTCTAGTGAAAAAAGTGCTCACAAATAAAAGGCCAAGAAATAAGTTAAGCACGCTGCGATTGTGCAAGTATGGGAATCAAACATTTGATAGAGCGCTTTTGACTCTGGAAGACGCAAGTCTAAGAAGACTGACCAGCTAGCTAAATCTAGACTCACGTAAAAGCCTGGCATTTGTAGCAGTGAGAGAAACAAAACATTCAGAGGAAAGGAATGGAAGCACTCTCACTCTTCCTAAAAGCCAAAAATCAAAAACCAGAGCAAATCCCACTAACGTACCAAGCATCACTCGGGTCATTCAACACTGAAGAGGTTTATGCAAAGACTGGGTATTTCTTTCCCTGTTGATACTGGTTATAACAGTCTTATGGCCTGCAGGGGACTGTTTTATCTAGTCATGGTTGTCCTTCTGGGCTTTCTAATCCATAATCTAATTTTCAATCACGGAACTGGACTGCTACGTGTTCTCGGTTCCATCCTCGGAAGTGTCATGCGGTGCAGGATGTGGTAAATGAATACACATAGCACTCATTTTTAAAGCTGGCTGGGATAAGATAGGGAGGAAAGACTATTTGTGGGTGGTTTAAATGAATGTACTATATTTAACTCATGGCATTCGTCAGATGACACAGCAAGAGACACATAAAAAGGATCAAACCATTAAGATTTACTGAGAAAATACAGTAATTCTATTTGTCTGGAAGGAGTAAAGATGGCCCGCTCCCTCAAACCACCACTGGATGTTTCTTTTCCATTCATGGGTCTCCCCCTAAAGCCTGGAAGTGAAATATATATCTGCTGTGTTAGGTTTAGTGACATCACATTTGAGAACATACATAATTTAATGCAGGTCTCTGACTGGCAAATTCTGGTGTTTAAACGGGGACAAAACTGAAAAAACAGACATACTTAAGCATGGTCTCTACACTCAGTACTGAAGCAGCTCCATCTTTCTTCTGATCACTTTCAGTTCCTTCCAAATTTGCCAGAGTGGAGGTGGCTGAGTGGCTCTTCTGCCTGTCTGTCCATGATTTCAGCAAACCTCCCAGCTGGCAGGAGGGCTAGCTCTTCTGAAAGCTTGGGCAGCTTTTTATACTAACACGTCTACCTGACTGAAGAGTGCATGTGTAAAAGAGACCCAAAGAACCCTGAATGTTCGCTCATGTTTTTCCAGTATGGCTCCAGAAAAAAAAGAAAATACGAAGGAGCCCTTTAACAGTGTGTTCCCACAGGCTAGATTTTTTTTTTAATACAACTTTTATCTATGTAATTCCAAGTCTTGGGAAATTTATTTATTTATTTATTTTACTGCTCATCCTGTATATTAATGGAAACAGTACTGCCGTGAAATCAACAATCTCCTACTTTTTATAAGATAAGCAGACCTCTGTTTATTAAATATCAAGCAGTCAAATTCCATTCCGCAAGAACTTTGTGAGTAATTACTCTAAGTTCTTCTGGAAGGCAGCACTGCAGTGTTCTGGACAGACAGCGATTCTTCTGATCTACTGGCGTCTGGACCTTATGAGCAGGAGCTCCTTTACAACTAAAATGAATGAACTGTACACACATAAAGAGCATATCAGACAGACAACAAACAGCTCAATGAGGTCAGATTGCGATATTACAGCAAAGACTCGGCTCGCATGTGTGCATTTTACTTAAAAGATCAAAAAGCCAAATACATTTCTAACAAACCAAAGGCACACATTATGCCTTTATTACTAGTCAGCTTTTAGAGCAGCAGCTTCGCAGACGGGAATAAAAACCAAAACAAGTTTATACAGTCCCATGTCTTTCTCTGCATGACAGATTTTTGTCTGTAACCAGACAAAAATTCCCATTCTTTACTCACTCAATCTGGGATTCCCATAAACTACAGACTTCCTTCCACTGTAACTCTGAGAAACTAAACCCCAGAACTATGCAAATCACTCCCCAAAACACACACCTGTCTCAGAAAAGGAAAATAATTAATTCACTGCCATTTAAATTGTACGTAATTATTTTCTCTCACTTTGGTTAGCACAAGAGGAACAGAAGCCTGTCTGCTCTGTGGTTAAGTGGCAAAGCATTTAGCAAATTTACACAACTCCTGCAGTAGATTTAGGACTCTCGAGCTCTGTTCAAGTTAAATTAGAAATTCCACGGTTTTGAAGAAACTAGTAATTCCACAAACCAGAGAAGTGCAAATGTGGCTGTTTAACCACCCTAAAAAAAGCCTATTTAAAACAAATCCTGTTCACTAGGTACGGAAAGGAAGTACAGATGTCACATCTGTACTACCACGTTTCCTCAAGGGTGCTGTACATGGAGAGCGTGTCAACGTGGAAACTACGCTGTGCTGTCAGCCCAGGGAGCCATGGCTATCTGCAACTCCAAACGGCTCGGCCCCAGTCACAGCGCAGGCCCTGCTGCACACAGCTTCCTGGATACCCAATCTGGAAAGGAATTTCTGTCACCAGATTGTAGGATTCGGGAAAGGGCCCGGAGGGGGATTCCACAATAAGGCCCAAGCTGTGTTTTTCCCAGGGGAAACTCGCTGTCTCTGGGTCAGAGCTCGTTCTGCCCCTCTTTCTCACAGATTTCACATTTCTGGGATATTTAAGAGAAACCTCCACAGCACAGTCATGCTGTTGGCCTCAATCCCCTTTGCACAGCCACATCTCAGTGGATACCCAAGAAAGGTGATCCACAGAAATCTTCTACATAGGAAGGTGGCTGAATTTTTCAGTGGAAGGAGGATTAGCAGGACTCTTCCCTCCGCAATTACAAAGAAAAAGGGCCATCAAAATGCAATACCAAAGGCCATCGCTTCATCTGGACGTCTGTGACAGAAGGAAACAGGGCCAAGTAGGAGTTAATGCTGGTTTCCTCCGAGGCCCCCCCTTGCACTGTCACTCCCAGCTCTCCCACCAGCTGCAGCACCATCTCCTCTGGATGCACAGGCCACTGACACAGAAGAGTCCTGGTAGCCTTCAGTACCAAATTCAGAACAGGGGAGTACCGTCCCAATTGAACCAAGTGTATCCAATGAACAAGGCTACAAAGACGAATTTTATACTGATACAGTTGCCAGAGTCAAATTGAAGTTGCTGATCTCCCGAAGAAAGCAAAGTAGCTGCTAAACTGTATCAAGCCGCTCAGTGCTACTTCTTTAAGATACACAATTACCTGTGGCAGCAGAGGAACCTCCTCAAACTCTGTGACTGCCTTCATTTCCAAGGGATGGCTCCCACTGCCCCTGCTCTGACCCTGAGCTCACATGTGCCTTCACCGCTTGCCTGCGTAACAGGGCAGCACAGGGCCCTTTAATAGAAGTCTGCACTGGGCTTCAGGTTTGAGACAAGAATAGATCTGCACACCCTGGTTTGTAAACTATACGGAAGATAACAGGGGGAGGAAAAAGTCCCAAATTTGTCATGCATTCATGTCAACCAGTGACTCGAACATGAATACTTATGGAATTGTTTTTATTTTAAAGAGTATGCATTGAAGATACAGTTTTTAGCCTGAATGAACAAGGCTACAATAGCAAAGGACCTAACAGCAGCTAGGGAAGGGATTCAGGCTACCTGAAATACCACAGGCTTCCCCAAAAAGCACTTAACATCTAACCAACAGAACTATCACCAAGTGAAAATTAAGCTCTGGACCTGCAGTCACTGATAGAATTATAGGAACATAGAATCACAGAGTCACCAAGGTTGGAAAAGACCTCTAAAATCATTCAGTCCAACCATCCACCTATCAGCAATATTTCCCACTAAGCCACGTCCCTCAGTAAAACATCTAAAGGTTCCTTGAACACCTTCAGGGACAGTGACTCCACCACCTCCCTGGGCAGCCCTTTCTGGCACCTGACCACGCTTCCAGAGAAACAGTATTTCCTAACATCCAACCTCGATCTCCCTTCCTGCAACCTGAGTCTTGTAGACCTCTAGCCCTATTGATAGTCAAACGGGAGAAGAGGCCAATCCCCACCTCATTACAGCCTCTCTTCAGGTAGCTGTGGAGAGCAATAAGGTCACCTCTGAGCCTTCTCTTCTCAAGACTAAATAATCCCATTTCCCTCAGCCACTCCCATAAGATTTGTACTGCAGACCCCTCACAGCTTCGTTGCCCTTCTCTGGACATGATCCTTCTCGTAGTGAGGAGCCCAAAATTGAACACAGTACTCAAGGTATGGCCTCACTAGTGCTGAGTACTGTAGTACTGAGATAAGAGTTCTGTAGAACTGAGATAACATCACTGTACTGTGGCTTTGCCACCCTCAGACAGAGTGCCAGCTGGCAACATTTCATATGGAAGCACTCATAACAGCAAGAAGAAAATGGACATCTTGCTGGACATGTTTTAGTCTTCTAGTGGGGAAAGTCTGCACTAGAGACCCAGGAGGGGCTGAGGACAGAAAAGACTAACACAGTTATCATAATCTTTGCTAGCACCCTTTCATACAGGGGAATCAAATACCTTTTCTTTCAAATTGTTTGAATGAAATACAGATGTACCTTCTACAGGCAGGATGTTACACAACATTCAGATTTGGTTTTGATTTTGCTAGTGTTCTGTCTGTAACAAACCCAACCAAGTTCTTTAGGGTAGCCTACAGATTTCAGGCACTTTTTATAGCAAGACAGATATGACTCCTGTACATTGCACTAAGTGCCTCAATCATATCTGCATGCGAGAACACAGACTTTGAACTACAAGTTAACTACTTGTTTCCCAAGAAAATCAACACCTCTCCTTCTCACCGTCAGCCAGATTTTTCCCCTTTCCATTCTCAGTAGCTCTACAGGGTTCATTTCCTTCTTCACAAGATAGGTCTTCACGTTCTGGTTTTCTTGAAAGAGGCAATCTCATCCTTCAACACTCAATATACTTAAGAATACACTCAGTAAAACCTAGTTATGATAAGAGTCAATGAGGACTCTGCTAAGACATGAATGCACTACAGGATCTACCTCCCCTTTATTTCGTGATGATAAATTTGTGACTATTTTAACTATTTTAACAACAGATTTGTTTTTCCTATACACTCTCCCAGGATTCTCTTACTCCTGCTTTACTGTGTTTCTGAGAAGACACATGTTACTGCATATTCATGTAATTATTATTGTTTTTTAAATATGTTCAATATTTTCCATCAATTGTATAGCCATAATTTCTTCTTCTGAGTACTTCTCCCTTCTTCCTTCTATTACTGAGTTCAGGGATTCCATATTTTATTTTCACTTTTCCTTTCTGTTGGGACTTTTTATTTTTATTTTTTTGCATGGGCTGTTCCTTATTTTTTTTTCCCCTCTTAATTTAACAAAGCTTTCCCCAAGATGACTACCTAAACACAGAAATCCAGAGTAATACAAACTGTATTGCCTCCTATCAACTTTAACTCAAATGTCTTCTGTACAGTTAAGACAAACTGATTAAAATTAACCTGGGATGAAAAAAATACACATACCAAAATTGCAGTAAAACACTGTCAACTGTTTGGGGCTGGTTCAGCCCAGTTCTGTGACTAATGGGGCAGAGGGGCTCAGAGACCCACACCCTGGGAGAGGGGGAAGGGGGAAAAAGGGGAAACAGCAGGGAGATGGTCCTAAAAACAGAACAGTGGCAACAAGCTAAGGGAGAAAACTAATTTACTGAATATGATACCGGAATGCAAGATAACACAATACAATATAACAGTAATTGAAGCTAATAAATCAAATGAGAGAGAGTGTGTCCCAAACCAAAGGCTTTTCTCTAATGCTGAAGGTGAGACAGCTAGGGAACACACACCATAAAAGAAGAGACAAGAAGGGTAAGCACTTTTATCTTTCCCTCTAAACAGAAATGGAACAGTGAATTCTTCTGGGAGATGTAGTTCTTCTCTTCTGAGAACAATCCATGGAACTAGAGCATTAACTCATTAACCCCAGTGCACTACCTGATGCTTTGATGTGGAATACCAATAACAAAAATCATAAAACCATGACATTCCATTCCTTATTCCACATCGGTTACATCATGCTTTATATATA
>PPHD01026937.1:0-11312 GCA_002909625.1 Bambusicola thoracicus
CATAAGGCCTGTGCTCCAGAGTAGAACCTCAAATTGCCTTTATTTGGGGACCCTTGCAAAAACCTATCTTTCAGTTTTCTTCTTTAGGATGAATAGAAAAAACTGCATTTAGTAGAATTGCAAATTTCTACAACTGTTAAAAATTAAATCTGTTTAAAAAGAAAGAATAACACAAACTGCTTCTTAAGTTTCTGCTAGTGGCATTGTATTTAGGCACTTGAAAGTAATTTCAGGAGTAGATTTACATACAACAGAAACCTGCAAGCAAATTGAAAGCGCTATTTAGGATTCATAGAAAATCAAAATGCATACTCCATCTCTGACATAATTTGTCTTGAGGTTTATGAAATAATTTTTCATCAGATTATAATATTTAAAGTAATTAAAGATGCAATTTTCTATTTAATAAACAATGTGTTTTGTAACTTCATTAGGGATGCTGCCTTTCTTAATTGTAATGGTCCAAAAGGTTGTCAGTGAACTGTACATTAACTGAGAGATAATAATGATTTTATATGCAAATAATTTTTAAATGAATAACTCATGTAGTTTTTCATCCACATGGGGAGAATAATTTACATTCCTAAAGCTTACTTTGGTATTAACCCTTTTACTTGGGGAGAATGGATATCCTTGTATAAAATGTTCATTTGTTTTACATTAGCACTAATGCACACGTGTAGGACCCACTGGTATGAAAGGATTAAAATCAGCAGCATTAGACAAGCAAGAGCATTTTGGAAAGAAATCCTTGTTAGGGGGAACCTATGGGGACCGTGTAACTTGATTTTCTATTTATTGATCAGATGCTTCTTGTTTTTGTTACCATTTGCAACTCCACTGGGAGAGAATCTTCTGTCTGTGGTATCACAAACGCAAAATTATGCACCAAGAAGGCATTAAGAACTCATGCTTACTCCTTGATACGTTTGTGGGACTGGCCTGACATTAGCCTGAGTCAAATGCCTGTGTCAAGGGAAGCCTATGCCGTTTGGGGAGTATTTACACTACTGCATGCAGACTCTTTAAGCAGCTAGTTTTAGCTTTTTATAATAGTCATTTCTCTGGATCTGGCTACTGCTTCATGGACTAAAACGGGACAGAGGCTTCTACCTCTTTGATGATTTTAGTGTCACAAAAATTAGTTGCTTAATATTGGAAGCGTAGATTTTTCCATTTTAATTTTTCATACTAGCCACCTTAACTATAGGCTTAAAGTGAGTGTATGCGTGACACGTGTGCAGAGTGCTGCCTTCACAAGCTGAGTACCTGGTCTGTTGTGACAAAGTTGCACTTCATGTGCTTTAACATGAAGCTTTGTGTAGACATTTGGAGATCCTCATAATTTCCCTTTTACTTTTTTTCTGGATAGTAGCCTTACAACATCTGAAATTCAACTGCATTATGTTTCTGACCCAAAGCACCAAATTTAGTGCTCTCAGATTTAAATTCAGATTTAGTTGATAATTAAATAAACATAAAAGACAACTTATGACTTCTTTCCTTCTCTGACCCTTACTCAGAAATGGTTTGGACAATGTAAACTCATGCTTAGTTATTTCTAGTACGTAAAAGTGCTCAAGGGGTACCTATAGTTGGCTAATATTTCTGAGGTAATCTACTTGCATAAAAGAATGTCATGTTAACAAGGTATTTACATAAAACCCCTTGCTACGGCTGCTTTTAAAAGGAAAGACAGATAAATATGTGCTTAATGATAAGAACATGTGAAGTGGGTAAGTGACCTGAGAGAGAAAGCTCATTGACCTTCCAGCATGCTACAAGAATGTCATATTTGTTGCAGCGTACTCCATACTGATACGCAGCATGCGACAATCTGAGAAGATAACGCTTCTGACAATGCACACTTATTATTCACAGTAAATTATGAAACTACGCTATTTTTCTTAATTCATAGTGAACACTGGAGCATAATCATGTTAAAAGTATCTTTTCAGAATGTTTCTTAAAAAAAAAAAAAAAAAGGAGAGTAAGAAAGTCTTCTCAAATGTTTTGATAGATGATTCATTGCATTTGAGCTGCTGTCAAAGAGCCACTGTAGCCAAGCCTATAAATATGCAGTTTTGAGAACTCTGGAAGCGTATTTTGGTGGTGTGACAGATTCAGAAAGCACTTTTTCTACTGCAAAAGCTAACGTTGCTTTCTTTCTGTTATACATTCAGATACAGTTGTCTAATTAGACTAATTGGTTGGCAAATTTTCCTCCTTTTAAACAAAATTAGTTTGGAGGAGAGAGAACAAATATCATCAGAAACCTGAATTGCTCTTTCTTTCCATAATAATTGTTTATTTTTAACAGAGCAGAACTAGGCTTTATAACTTCTATGGAGGGAGGCTGTTTAATTTACTATATATGACATTTTCCAGAAGAAATGAATATTGTCAGTTTGTTTATAAATCTTTAACGAAAACAATCGTAATGTAATCACTGACCTCCACCTCACTCACAGTGGCAGTAATGGATACAGCTACAACAGTAACTGTTGCCTGATGATATTATAACAAAGAGAGCTTCTTTTGAGTTGGTACATGTGCATTTTTGGTTTTTTATGTTGTCTTGTGAAGAGTTGAAATAGACCAAGGATAATGAGAACGAATGATAACCTAGATGTGTTCTTTCCTTGAACTGCTGGTTGTATTAAATCCACTGCTCCCGTGCAGACCTGCAAATCTATAACATCCTTTTCAGATGAATTCAGAAACAAGGGGCTGCATTCTTTTTTTCTTGGTCCAGAGATTAAAATTGATCACATGAGACACAAGGGAGCAGACTGTAGTATCACAGCTCAGTGTGGTTAACTGGGATAGTGCACAGCTTCCATTCTACTTAACTGTGTGCGTACAGGTTACAAATATTATTGATTGCAAGGGTCAGCAGAGGCTGGAGGGAGGTTATGTTGCTTGATGCTATTTGGTAATTTTTAAGGGACAAGAGCTATGGACCCTCATAGCAGCTGGGACAGGTACAGTTTAAATCTGACAAATGGAGATTTATGTTTGTGTGAGCTGGCAAAGACCTTCAAGTAGAAATAATAAATGGAAATCTGATAGGTTGTTTTATCATGGGTCAAATAATGTGCAGTAGAAGAAGAGGAAAAAAAAGATTTAATTATTACCTATTCATCAGAATGCACTGATGATAGGTTTTCAGTTGTAGATCAGCACTGCAGAAAAATGAATAGTGTTTAGAAGTCTTTTTATGAGGCATCACTTTAAAATATATGTAGAGATGGTTTACCTGAAGTGATTTGAAAATGCAGCGTGGGCGGAATGATATGGGAGTAATTACTGAATAAGCTTTATAGCATCTTTTTGTTCCTCTGTGTGGACGAAACTACTGTGTTCATATTCTGAGACTTAAGATGATATAACATGTTAGAAAGAACTAGGAAGAAGCATTTGTTTCCTATGTTGAATTTTCAGGTGGTACTTTATTATTCAGTAGCATTTAAAAGACATTGCTATTTTACACTAAAGGCTAACTGAATTAAAAATAAAAATTAAAAGTTTGAATGAATCTTTACTACATTTCCAAGATAGGAGTAACCAGAAAGTCCTATATTTTTGCAACTAATATTTAGCATGGGAGATTTTAAGTCCGGATAAGTAAGATTTTACCAGTATTTCATATAGATACGGTTCTGATATAGGGTGCAGATATATCACTCATGTAACCTATTGTTTCATTACATTCACATAGAAATGATCATATGGAAGTAGCATGCCACAGTAGTAATAGTGGCGAGTTTAGGAGGAATGGCTGTGGTTAGATGTTTTCTCTGATTCTCACCTATTTGGCCTTTTTCAGCTTCAGGAAATAACATATAAAAATCAGTCTTAGTGTTTGTAACACTTTAATACCACTTGGCTGTTATATTACTGTTGCAGAGGACAAGATTTTAGCTAGTTCAGATTGTCTCAGTAAACCTCTGAGCAGCTTCCTCACTGTACATTGCATGAGATCTGACTGAAGATGTTATTCTAGGTTATTAATGAGTTAATTATTCCTCATATTTTCAGAGGAAATATGTAACTGTATGTCTATAGTGGATTTTCTACTGTTCCTCTGCAGAGGCCTAATGTTTTCTGTTACCAAGTATTTGCAGCTTTTTCTGTGGGTATTTTCCTGGAGATTTATTCCCATTTCCACGTGTAGTTTCTATCAATTTGGCTTTCTAAGATCTTTTTCCATTTCTTTTAATGTCAAATCTCGACTCAAAGAGTACATTTGATTTTGTCTTTGTAAATTCTTACTGGATATGATTATTCCAGTGTTGCAGCATGACAGCCTATAAAACTGGACGTGTAACGTGGAGGAAATATATAATTTTTATTACCAACAGCTATTGTATTATTTTCTGTTCTCTTTATTTTTTAGAACTCTGCTGCTCCTATATCCTCTTTTGCATCCAGTTTATTTTGATTTCATTTGTACATATCTGGATTTTCTATACCGTGCCTAAGCACCCTTAACGTGACAACTAGTCTCTGAGATGTTAGGGTGGGTTTTTTTGTATCCTTCAAGTTTACTTTTATATCCTTGCAAGTTTACCCCCAAAGAAACAAGCTTCTTGCTTTTGCAGCCAGTTTTCTTCAGCGACATGTACTGAGTGAGAGGAACCTTTGTGACTTTCTTCCCGTCTGGTTTGGTGCAGCGTATCACACTGACAAATAGAATCTGGCTGGTGTCTGGAGGAAACACAGCCCCCTGTGTCTTTCCTTTGGCATGTTAGTGCTTGGAACATGCTTGTAGAGGGAAGAGAGAAAGGAACTGACAGCATTAACACGTCAAATCTTAAACTTCAGCATCCTGCTATGCCAGTTCAAGGATGCTCCTGAATAATGACAGCTTGTGCCAGTGGTGTGGCCAAATTCCAGACAGGAGTAAAAATCAAATTCAGTTGTATTGTAAGCTGGTTGGAAAGAGCTCTTTTCCTGGGTGGAAGGGCACATTCTTATGTGAGAGATGGATTTGACTGAGACTACTAAATGCATTTTAGCTAGTGACCTTTTCAGATTCGTAGCCAGTATAATAAATGTTACCAAGATGACATAAGAAAGGTTTCCAGCAATATTCTACTTTATTTTTATAGCATGTTTCTTCAGTTACTTTGTGCTAGAATTCACAGAATTCTTATGTTCTGCAAATCAAGATTCATAGCAAACTGTTTCAGTGCTTTAAGACCTGCAGTAAACAGCACAAGGCAGAATAGAACCAGAGGGAAGGTAAACAGACTTCTGCATTTGTCCATCTCTATGATGAGGTTTACTTCATAGCAATCTTCACATTTCAGCAAGTCCTTTCACCAGAACTACCATCTAACTTGCAAGCATTCTTAGCATGACCATTACGTCAAATATGAACAACATTAAATATTGCTTTCCAGTCTGAGAACTGCTATATAGCTCACTCTGGAAGTAATGCCTCGTATTTATTCCCATGCAAACTACAACACATGAAAAGAGCACAATAACACTATTTAATAGAACAAATTCTCAGCTATGAAACAATATTTTTTCAGCATATTCACCACTACAAGCTGTTCATTATCAAGTAAGAGCCTGCATGCCACTCCCATAGAAATCTGCACTGATGGAGGTGACTCACTGCTGCCATTGCCACTGCTGAAATGCACCACCCATCCACCTCACTGTGCTCACATCCACTCTTTGTCTCCATAGACATTCAGAAAGTGTCAATGAATGTCAATGGATGCCACTTTTTCCTCATGGAGGAATTCAAAGACTCACCTTAGCTTCATATGCACTTCCATGTCAGACTTCATTTTGTCAGACTGCCTATCTGGTGCTGTCTGTCACACAGCAACACCATGTAACGGAGTACTGGTGGGAAGGTTCCGCCTCTGCTGCCATACCACCAACTCCACCTCTGACGCTGTGGGCTAACATAGTAAAACAAGAAGCATTACTTTTGGAGCAGCCTTCATGCAATTATCTCCTGTTAATTTAGGAGCCTGAATATTTTTGTCCAACTTACCATTTTTTTATCACTTTTAGTGATACTTTATGCTTCAGTTCTGAGTTGTGCATTTGAAAAAAAGCTTTTGGAGGATAGTATCTCAGGTCAAACTGCAAGGTGAAAATATCTGTGGTGCTTAACTGAATACCCAGATATTTATGATTGCAAAATTGCCATGTTCTTTCTCCAGACCTTTGTTAAATCATCCTGAGACAATGATGACTTTCACTAAAAAATTGCCTTAGCCACACTTGTTACCCCAATAATATTCCAAATGCAGATCCCATGTGTTGCCCATAATAACACTAAGAAAAGCAATTCAGACAGGTTATGGAGGGTTAGGCTAAAGCCTTGTGAAAATCTGAATTGCTGATCATTAAACCAAATTAAGGGTGGAGTTTATATCTAATGGAGGCTAAAGTGTTGTCATTCACTTTTAACGTTTCTATGACATCAGTTGTCAAGCTAATCTGATCATGGCATCACTACGTGCTGTGAGAACAGACCATAATTTTGCAGCGTTTTATGATCAGAGCTCATAAATACTACACTAATCCTAATTTCCATCACTGATGTGGATTAATTCAAAACTATCTGCTGTTCTTGTATACAGTTTCTGATTTCTGGCTACATCTTGTTAAATTTTGGCTACGGCTAAACTGGGACAGGACAACTGGGTTCACACATAAATTAGATTATAAAAATAGGTTTGGTTCTTTCTGTACTGACTATTCCAGTCATGTTTTTTTCAGTACCACTTGTAAGAGCTCAGATATTACTGCACTTTAGCGATGTAGTAAGATATGAGACATATAGACTGTGTTACTTAAAAGTTCAGCTATTTATTCAGACATTTCTAGAAGATGCTGTGGTGTGAACAATGCCATTCAACTTACAGTGCATTACAACAGTTGTATAGGGCTCTTGCTAATAAATGCAAAGGATCTTTTTTTCATTTTTTCATTAATTTACTCATTCCAACATGAGGGTAAGAAAATGCTAACTCAAGTGTCCTGCAGTTCTTTTGCTTTTTTCTCCTTACTTTTGTTTTCTATGAACAAGGCCTTTAGAAATCATTGGGGATTTACTCTTACAGACCTTGCTAGAGCACCTATTCCAAAGCAAAAAATTCATTAATAAAAAAAAAAAAAAAAAAGGCAGTAAAAAGAAGTTATATTACAAAATAAATCTACCAAGCTTACAAGGAAAACAAATTTGAAAGAGCCACCTGCTGTGGAGATGAGGCAGTAATCTCAGCAGCAGGAAATAAATGGAGAGAAAAAGAAAATACAAAAGCATAGACATTAAAAAAGTAATTAAAACACTTATCTCCATCAACATACATAGCAAACAAAAAAAACCAACCACCTAGGAAACATACTCTATTGAACCTCACAACAGGAAATAACAAAGCTGCCACCGAAAAGAAAAAGCACCAAACCTCCACCAAAACGAGAGAGATATCATTTAAAAATACAGGCCTTGAATACATTTACTAATGTGTTAATCACTAATGGACTGACCTTGAGAGGAGCCGAGCACCTGCAGAGCATTTGCAACTTTATTGGGCATTTAGTCTTTCAGAATCAAACCTTTAAAATATACAGAAAGCAGCTCTTTAGATACTGATGGCTTTCTGTTCCATTTCTGATGAGTAGTATAGTGAGAATTGTAATGGTTGGCTTGATGTAATCAGGCATGTGGGACAGGTCTGGTACCATATTTGTATAGTGCGTTTCAGTGGAGTTCACATATCTAAATTATTGTTTAATATTGATCCATGTGCAGTAATTTTTTCTATATTGATATGAATGAATATGCCTCATAAACAAATAGAGTGTATGGTGATGAATACAAGTAGGTTCTATCATGTCAAGGGAAAACTATAAATTTGACAGTTAAAAGAAAGAATCTACTGTTTTGATGTTATCTACAGTAGTAATTACTTTGATGTACTTAAAATTCATGGTCCAATTTATACAATTCAAGAATTGTGATATGTAGAATAAAACTGCCTTTTTTACGTAGATTCTGGTCTCCATGTTCCTGGAATACAAGCCAGACTTTTTGAAGAACAGAACATTAAGAAATATTGAAGGATGCTTGTGTGCTTGGAATTTACTCTGTGTTCTTTTCTGCTGGGCCCCTTCGTAGTCACTCTGATTATATGGGATCTGTGACTATAAATCTCTGGGCAAGTGAGAAATGCTATCAGAAGTATTATGCCTAAAATATTTTTATATGGAAACATGAGGAGCAAATTGGAACGCTTAAGTAGGTAAAAGAACAGGGAGATGAGACAAGATGTTTACCAGACTTTTGCTGTTAATTTTAAAAGTCTCTTTCAAAAGGAAAATGTTGGATTTAGAAACTTACTTTCAGAGAGTAATTGTTAGATCTGTATCTACTGTAGAGCATTTTTAAGAAAACAACAGAAATATGTTATCGTGATATTAATGATATCATCATTAGACCATTATTAGCTCATCAGACCATGTCTGTTCCTCTCTAATATTTGTATCAGTCTCTCCACCAGCCCTACATGGTTCATTTTCACAGGGCACATGAGTAGCCAGGACTTGCTCTTATTCCTCAGTCTCCTGAAGGTGAGCTATTACTAGTGCTAAACCTGTGATGCCTCATTTCTTGTGTTTGAGTTTCTTATGCTGATTAGCAGGCTGGGTCTTGATTTGTCTAGGGCTTGGCCTCTCAGTTATTGTTTCAGCTGACTTGTACTGCCATAAGAGCAGATATGAAACTAGTCATATGTTTCTTCTGATTGTATCTACTTTCTTATAAGATTCATACATTTTTCTCCTCAAGCTCAGTTTCTGACAGTTCAAGGCTTTGCACCTAGTCCTAGGATCTCCTGTGCCCCTCTTCTTCAGCAGATCCCTGATGTGGAGGCCGGGAAGGACAGGACATGTACTGAAGAGGAATATTTATTTATTTATTTATATTGTGTCCTGCAGAGTTTTACCAGTAAACATGTATTTAAAATTGTATTTCACTTGGAGACATCTCTATTTTCGTAGATAGGGTAAAAGGTTCAAAGATTTCCTTAATCCAGAATTTTCTATCTAATGTTCCATGTTTGTTTAACATGGAAACGCTAAAAAAGAAGTTATACAAACTGGTGAAAGCAGTTTGATACTGGTTTTGGTTTGCAAGTTTAAAAAGGAAGAAAAAAAGTATGCGCATACATCCAATTTTCTTTGTTTTCTTTTGAAATTAATTTGGATGAATTTCTAAATGTAATGTAATTTTGAAACAGTTGAAAGATTCATTTAAAAATGTTGAAACTCAGTGTCTTTGCTTTAAAAAAAAAAAAGAAAAAAGTTTTTTAATGTATTCCAAACAAATTGTTTTAGCCAAAATGAATTTATGTTTTTACCAAAAACATGGCATTGGTAAAAACAATTCAACCAGCTCTCTGCTTGAAAACTCTCTAGTCTCACGACAGTAATAGCTAAGAGAATGAGTGGGAGCATTACTTGGCAGAGCCCAGTTCCTCAATTGTTTACCTGATGCAGCTTAAATTATTCCAGAATGTTGTATTAACGCTACTAAAAATGAAGTGAAAAACCCGTCAGTGCTTGGTGTGGGGAAAAAAGAAAACTTCACAGTGCTGTAGTAACTTCGCTCCCCATAGGCTTTTATATATTTACACTTCAACTTCAGCTCCTTTTTTTTTTCTTTTTTTTTTTTTTTTTCCCTGGAGATTTGTTTTCAGCCAGCTGCCAATGAAAACTACACTTGACCCTTCCCAAGGAACAGGACTTATTTTGTATGTCAGTTATTAAGGCTGGCTGAGAAGTTCATATGAAACTGCAAATCTGCCCAAACATGCCAGATTTAAGTAATTCAAACAGTGATTTCAGGTTCAGAAGGCATTTCTGTTTCTGGGGAGAGGGGATTTGATCATAATAGGAAAGAGATACATGCTGTGCCTCTACTCCCACTTCAGTTTTCCTTTCCAGGCCAGACTAATAGTTACAGTAATAGCAGCAGTATATATTTCCTTTTCAGACTTAGCTGACTAATATGTTGACATGCCTTGATTTATTTGGTGCAGCAACCAAGTGGACTAGGTGCATTGCTCTGCATGCCAATCCATTACATTGTGTATGCATCATTCTTTTAGATTTTTCCTTTGTATATCTAGCAGATTGACTCTAATAATTTTGTGATTCATACTTCATCTGGAGTAGGGGATTGTAAGAGGGTCTAAATTGTATCTCTTCAGATGAAGATGAAGAACTTGACACCTACAGTTAAGAAAATTAACATGTATCTGTACTGTGAGAACAAATGGTAAAATGATAAGAAGTAGATATTGTTTCTTACAATATTTACCTTCATGTTTATATGTATGTATATACATAAAGGATTTTAAAAGTGAGTCGTTAAAGCCTCTGTTTTACATTGCCACTGTTATGACTTTCGAAATTATATAATAGGTCAAACTTGAGAGGAGGACTAAGAGTTAAGGTACAGCCCACTGCAGAAGGGATTGTGGTGATTCAAGAGAAGAAAGAAGGAGGGAGGTTTTCATGCTTAGAGCAGTGTTTCTTGGGAGATAGCTGGAGCACCTGGAGAGAGAAGGCAGGACATGGAATACCAGAGGGTTCGGAAGTGGAGTTCCGTTGTTTTCTACACCATACCTGAACCACACTGGGACTATCTAGATTAGCTTTTGAGAAGCTGTACAAGATCTACCATGTTAGCTGTTATTTTTGCACTGTTTCTGCTTTCTTAGCATGTGCCATTTTCCTTTAGCCTGTGTGATTTGGATATTGGCTGCTTCAGAAGTTTGTCTCCTAGAATCTGCAGGTTTCGGGGACTGAGGCTGCAGGAGCTCCAGGGCTCTGGCTGCTGTAGGCAGGGAGCTGGGCAGTAGCCTGCTGCTTCTGTACCTTTGCAGAGTCCATTGAGCAATGCCAACAGTGGAATTGTAATTCCAGGCTACCTCCTTTTGATTGCCCTTCAGAAGTGTTGTTCTTCAGTGTCAGTGAGGGAAATTATTATCACTAGATTTCGGTGTAGGTTATCTACAGAGAGGAGATCTAGAACACTGACTGAGACCAGCTCAAGACGCCTGAGACAGATCGGGCTTAGGCTCTGGTGGCACGTAAGCAAGTTTATTGGTTACACTCAGGTTTTTATAGCATAGCTACCTATTGTGTAGCTCAATGATTTATTAGGTACGTTCCAGGACTGGTACTGTACATGCGAGCAAACTGTTCTTTGAACTTAATCTTACTTCCTTGTGTTCATGGTAACAACATGTTTATGATCTGTTGCCAGGGTC
>PPHD01026938.1:0-11311 GCA_002909625.1 Bambusicola thoracicus
CTTACAATAGAGAACAATGATCAGAGGGCTGGAGTACCTCTCCTATGAAGAAAGGTTGAGGGAACTGGGCTTGTTTAGCTTGGAGAAGAGAAGGCTTCGGGGAGATCTCATTGTGGCCTTCCAATACTTGAAGGAAGCATATAAACAGGAGGAGAACGGCTGTTTATGAGGGTGGACAGTGATAGGACAAGGGGGAGTGGTTTTAAACTGAGCCAGGGGAGGTTTACGTTAGATATTAGGAAGAAGTTTTTCCCGCAGAGGGTGGTGACACACTGGAACAGGTTGCCCAAGGAGGTTGTGGATGCCCCATCCCTGGAGGCATTCAGGACCAGGCTGGGTGTGTTTCTGGGCAGCTTGGTCTAATGGTTGGTGACCCTGCACATAGCAGGGAGGTTGAAACTCGATGACCATTGTGGTCCTTTCCAACCCAGGCCATTCTATGATTCTATGATTCAATATGTGAGAAGGTTGAATGGAAGCAAGGAAGCAAGAAACAAAATCGCACAGACAGTGCCGAGTTACAACTGCCTTTGAATAAGGCATTGCCCCCATGGCATGAGTACAAGCTTTAAACAGAAAGTTTTTCCTTATCACAGCAGGTGATTTTTTTTTTTTTTGATTTTTTTTTTTTTTTTTTTTTTTACTTCAATGTGAAGATTAAATAAATGAATCTGTTTCTCCTTTCATTAATTTTTCATGTACAAAGTCCCTGGAATAATTACTCACACAAAAATAAAACACCTCAGCCCCAATCAGTGGAGTAATAAATATTGATGGGGAAGAAATACTGGCAGAAATGTTTCCTTTGAGCGTTTGAAGGCAAGTGAGTTGTAAATACAAAATCAGTTGGCATTTTCCAATGTAATGGAAATCTTCTTGTTTGGATTTAAAGACTGCAGCCAAGGCAAGGGGCTGGGATTTTAGGCCATCACAGGTGTCCTAGGAGCAGAAATTTGGGGCAGCTTTTCCTTTTGCAGTGCTTCAGTAATGTCAGCCCCAAGATTTTAGACAGATTGCTTCTTCTGGGGCTCACTGCAGACACTGGCTCCTAATCTGTCTCCTGCAAACCGTCGTAGTCCTCAGAGAGCTATTCAGAGTCATAAACAGAGTCTGGAGTGTGTTTTGTCTCATTCTAATGTAGACATTTAAATTATGCCATACAAATCACATGCCAAACACATCGCCTTCTCATTGTGAGATATAAAAGAGGAGATCAGGCTGCGCAGAGGCAACTTGCAGGTCCTTAAAGGCAGATGAAGTTGATCCAAACCTGCTTTCTAGTTGAAGAGGAGGCAAGTTGCTAAAAAAAAAACAAAACAAAACAAAACAGAATTTGGCCTTGGAATGTTCAACTGACCTAGAAAAAACAATCTGATTAGAAATTATCCAACTTTTCCTTCTGTGAATCAATATTTGAGCTCCTATTAATAAAAATTTGCAAGGTAATGCAAGGTAATACTGCTTCCAGTCAGTGCTTCAGATATAGTGCAATGTCACCAGGATGGATTCTTTAAAGCAGGGGAAGGAAAGAAACAGACTTCTCTTTGCAGCTTACTGCAATGGTTTTATGTTCTGCATTTTTAGTTAGCATTAGGTACTTCAAAATGGTGTGTCCAGAAATCATGGAATCAAAGAATCATTTGAGTTGAAAGGGACCATTAAAGGCCATCTTGTCCAACTCCCCTGCAATGAAGGAGGACACCTACAGCTAGATCAGGTTGCTCAGAGCCCCATCCAGCCTGATTAGTCCAGTGTATAAAAGACACATGATTTTAGCATTGGGGGTTAATGTTAGATCAAGCAACTGGAAGAAGTTGTTAATTCATTGTGTATGTATGTCCCACTTCAGCCCATTCAGACCACAAGGATACAAGTTCTTTCTCAGCTGTGCTTCAAAATCTTGCTGAACTCCATGTAGACTTAATCCAGAGGAACAAAGATTTAGGTGTGCTTCAGCTGTCAACAGAAATGGTGGGATGACACCAAATCGTATTGTGCCTTATCAATTGCCTTTTAGCAAATTGCTCCTATGGAATCCCTGTAGTTTAGCACTGCCGCCCATGTCTCCTTTCCCTACCTGCCCATCACCACCCAATCTAAATTATAGTAGCACATCAAGATGCAGAGAAAAGATACAAATATTCTTAATTCCATTGTAGATATTATTATTAAAAATTACATCTGACAAAAACTTTTCTTGCTGTTGTTGTTGTTATTCCCCTTCATACTTCAAGGGCACAATTGCTTTTAGGAAGCATTAAGATTTACCATCTCATTCTCTATCAATTTATTGTTGAGTTACACTTGGGAGAAAACTGTTCTAAGAGTACTTACCAGCAAAGAGCTCTCCAGAAGAAGTGGCAAGAAAGAGTATTAAAATAAACACAATGTAATACCATAAAATACCAAGAAAAGTTAAACATACATGTAAATAAAAAATGATTCCATTAAAAACCTCGTATGGAGTAGGGTAGGAAGGTATACAGTACAGCAAGCTCTTGTGACTATTGTAAGTTGGAGAAACTGATTATGTTATCTGTTTTCTGTTGAAACTGTCTTTCATACAGTACATGGTTATTCCCTTCCCGGAAAATGTAGGAAGGATGTTCATACACTGAGGCAGAAGCTCAAAGGGGTTTGCTGTTTGTTTGTTTGTTTGTTTGTTTGTTTTTCTTTTTTATCCATTTTTCTGTCTGGTTAAACTAAGACATAAATTACTCCTATATACGGATTCATAAGATATTACAATGGACAGATTTTTTGTGTCTACAATAGTCACATCTTCAAAGTTTGTGGGAGAGTCTGGGGTATTTTTGTTAAGAGTTTTCCAGTTAGTTATCCAAAATGACTGCACGAGATTTTTAAAACAGAGCTTTCAATACTTCTTTTCAGGTAAACACAGCCTGGATATGTCTAAACAGAGGACACATATATATACTGTTTTGTTTGTTAAAATCCTTCTCAAAAATTCGAGAGAAAATGGACCTACAAAGGAACAAAAAATATTATTTAAATGGAGTTTTATTAAGTCACTCATTTCAAAAAATAAATAAATGAAGTTTTGCACTGTGCAGCATCAATTTGAAATTGAAGAATTTGGGAAATTGCTACATAATAACTGCAGAAGAATTACTTGATTCCTCCTGTTTAAGAGCATTATGACTTTGGCTGCCCTGCAGATGAAAAAACTTTTCTGAAAGACTTTTAACAAACTTAAACTGAAGCAAGACATTCAGTAGCAAGTGATGAAAACATATGAAAGTAAAATCCTAAAATAACCAATGGAACTTCTGATTTTGAACCAAACCAGCTGAATCAGATTTGATTCTGACACTGAACTGTGGCTATGTTTTTGTTGCTTCCTGGAAAAACAAACAATGGGAGACACTGAATATCAGTAAACATTACTGTCAAGAGACAGCTGTACATGGTCTATATTTAGGGGACTTGTACTGCAAAGACCTCAAAAGAAGTGCATCCTGCAAAAGATATGAGTCTTACTTGAAGAGCTTCGGCTTACATTGATGAAGAAGTTGATTTGTATGCCTCTGCAGACAACTCTCAGAAAAAAATGAAGCCTTATTTGTTGACCAGGTACAGTAGCTGGTCAAAAAGAACTTGGCTGAATCATAGCAAGCCTGAGCATTTCAGCTTTCAGTAACTATCTTTTTTTTTTTTCCCCCCCAGCTCTTTCTAAGTAAACCTTAACACAACTGAAAGCTTTAAATTGAAGAAAATGACACCAGGATGAGTGGTGCAGAAAGATAAAAAGGTGTTGAAACCCCTCTTGCCCTTTCCCCTCGGAGTCACCCCAGCAGACATTTGTCAAGCTTTTGTGCCATTGCAAGTCAATGAAATTGAATTATTGATTTGTAGTTAAAAATGTGCACGTGTTTTTATCAATAAATCAACAGCTGAAAATATCTCTTGGTGTCAGAAGTCAATATCTCATTTTCTTAGTGAAAAGAAGAACATTGTTTGCGTTGGTAGACAAAATGTATTGTAATGAAATGGGAAAAAGTAGCCCTATGACTCAAGTTGCTCTGACTTGCTAAAATTTCATTTTGAGCTCTCAGGAAAACAGATACAACTAAAAATCAAGAATGAAACACATCCTCTAGGGTTCTTAGTAGTGAATATTATCCTATATTTGAAATAATGAATCCAACAGTGATTTCAATGGGCTTTAGAAACAGCCTTCTAAAATAAAAATAATAATAACAAAGGCATGAGTGAAATGGAGAGGCATGATGAAGAAAGCCTATTTCTCACAGTCAGGATCTATAAACCTACACTAGGTCTGAATTTAGCTTAATACAACTTCATCTCAGGGATGCCTACTTCTCAGTAGGCTTCACAGCACAATCTGAAAGAGGTTTTGGAGGTATCTAAACAGATTCCAGGGAGATAAGACTGAACTTTCCTGTGGTCTTAAGTTGTGCTAAGGGAGAATCAAGTTGGATATCAGGAAAAATTTGTACTCAGAAAGAGTAGTAAGTTATTGGAACAGGCTACCCAGGGAGTTGGTGGAGTCATTGTCCCTGGAGGTGTTCAAATGTGCAGATATGACACTTGGGGACATCATTTAGTGGGCATGGTGGTGATGGGTTGATGGTTGGACTACATCATCTCAGTGATTCTATGATTCAGTGATTCTAAGAAGGGGCTGATTGACTGATAAAAACAAACAATAATCCATTGGCAGTCTATCTCGTAAAAATGAGCCAAAACATTATAACATCTGGCCACCTGAACTGACCAGAAGCAACATGTACTACTACATACTTGTACTAAGAGGAGTAATTAAGATGCATCTCAGGTATGGGCTTAACTTGTCNCAGTGATTCTAAGAAGGGGCTGATTGACTGATAAAAACAAACAATAATCCATTGGCAGTCTATCTCGTAAAAATGAGCCAAAACATTATAACATCTGGCCACCTGAACTGACCAGAAGCAACATGTACTACTACATACTTGTACTAAGAGGAGTAATTAAGATGCATCTCAGGTATGGGCTTAACTTGTCTATTCTTATCCTTCTTACATTATTTACAACTATATAACTTTTCCAGAAAATCCTGTTACATTAGGATTCACATCTCAATGNTATTCTTATCCTTCTTACATTATTTACAACTATATAACTTTTCCAGAAAATCCTGTTACATTAAGATTCACATCTCAACACAAAAGCAGGTTTTCACTGCATCCTTTGTAAATCAGGCTTGCATTGCTCTGTGTGAAATGTATTATATATTACGCTCATTAACAAAGCATATGAACACACAGTTGAGAAGATAAGACACTTCAAAAATAGAAGAATGAATGCTGAGGTGGCAGGATGCCATGCATCGAAAGAAATGTCAGTAAAACTTCAGTAGAATGAGATTCTTCAGTCTTCTTCCCCTCTTGCCCATTCCACCAGCTAACCATCCCTCTGAGTATCTCTTCCTTGCTATCTCTTGTGCATGGCATGTTGAAAAGCAACAGCAAATTATAAATTCACACTGAGATTTCTGAGCCATTTAGCAGAGTCCAGGAAGGTCTGAAAATATACTTGTATGCATCTTGCATTAAATATGAGCCTTACAGACATTGCCAACAAGGTACTCTGAATTTATCTGTCACAAAATAGTGAATTACTGCATGTACTTTCAAACACACAATAACTACATCTTACGTAAGTTTTCACATGCAGAAGAGGGAATACTGAATACCCTCATCCAAAAAAAGAATGCTGGCATTTCTTCTGTGGGTTCAGATATATTTTCTCAAAGGGATGCATTTTTTACTTTAGCAACTGATAGGATCTTTATCATCTGACAGGACAGCTTAGACGTAAAAATAGAAGTCCTGGTTTTTACATTGTGAGTTTGCTTTGCTTTCATGTCATCTGAGATGATTGATTTTTCTGTCTATAATTTCCTGGCGCATGTTGTGCTGCGTCTTTATAACCAGTATTTGTTGGTGAATGCTTGTTATCACTGGGAGCCAAGGAATCAAAGCAGAGTTTAATGTGCCACTTATCCTTTTCAAAGTACTGTTATTGCAGTGTCTTATCAGAGCTTTCATAAGAGGTTGAGATGTCAAAACATCAGTAGTATTCTGCAGCTGAGAGCACTGATTGTGAGGAGATGTGTGTTTCTAACTCATGACAAGCTGGATAGTTTCCAGATTATAGTTAGAGGTCCAGTATTGGACTGGTGGTCCCCTGATGTAGTAGGTGAGAATGGTCTTTTGCATAATTCTGAGGCATTATGTTATCAAGCACATGAATGCTCCTATTACGTTTCCTTTGTAAGCTTGCTTCTTCAACAAGTAACAGTTTCTTAGAGTTTATAGAATCAGGGAACCATTAAGGTTGGAAAAGACCACTATGATCACTAAGCCCAACTATCAAACCATCACTGCCATGCTCACTAAACCATGTCCCTCAGTGCCACATCTCCACACTTCTTGAACACCTTTAGGGATTATGGCTCTCCCATAATGAACCAGAAAGGGCCCAAAGGTGTTTAAAGTTTCGGTGGAAAGAAAGAACAGGGAGAAATGGAAGGCAAGGTAATAATTTTCTATTTTTTCCTGTATGAAAGAGATAGTTATTCAGGGTTTGAAACAGACTCTCATTTCTAAATTTCCTTCATTTTACAAAAAGCTTAGTTAAATATTTGCACTGTTCAAAGCATTGATTGGCTTGATGCTTTACCTTTGGAATTGATGGTTATTCTTGTTTCATTGCAAGCAACAAAAAATATATTTCAATGTGAGAGAAATTCCTCTTTCCCCCTTCAGGCATCTTCAAATACTATTTATTGGCTCCAGGAATTAATTTCTTAGGATAATATGTCAAACATGCTGAACTTGAGATATCATACATATTTAAATGTCCATTCATGCATTAGCTAAGGGGAAAATTGAATTTATCAGTCCCTTACTCGGAGCACAGATGTTTCATACACAAGTATGTGCCCCATTCTGTGAGAAAAGAGAATTGCTCAGACACATGAGTGGTTATTAACTTCAAATCCAAGACCTCGAACATCAACTTCTGTAGCCTCTGTGCCAGTCCTGCTCTGATCTTCACAGGAAGTGAAGACGCACAGATGAGCAAAGGCTTTGTGCAAAGACAGGAGACTAATCTGAGTGGAAAGAACAGTGTTTTGGTCACCACCTGAATTAGTCTGTGCATACTTGGTTATGTAAAAATCATTACTACAATCACCACTGATGTCAAGGGCCTAGGACTTTCCCAATGAACTCTGTTCTTGGCTGGAAAACCTTTCTAGGTGGTCTGGGGTGTCATGGCAAATTTAATTTCAGTAAATTTATCTCCAGCTGTTTCTTTTCCCCCTTCTTTGGAACCGGGAAGAACAAATTAAACCAAATCCAACCAAACCAGCCAAGCACCCAACCAAACACAAAGCCAAATAGCAATATCAACAAAACCACCTCATCTCATGCTGTCCCAACATGCACTGCATGAGTGACAAGAATTCCCTGAATATATTCATTTCTATCAGTGAAGGGTGAGCAAAAGGAACTAAGAATACAGATTAACAAAATATCCTACTATCTTTGGCTAAAAGGTGCTTCAGATTTCTAAATTATCATTAAAAATCTCTGGTCTTTACATGCTACGCCCAAGTATACAGCATTTATGAATATGAGAATGTTTGCAGAAGAAACAATCAGTTCAGACATCTATGCATAAGAAGTGGAATGTTGTATTAATATCTTCTGTTTCACTACTCACTACTGGATGAGCGAGATACTTCAGTGAATATTTTCCCATGGATTTGTTGTTAACAAATGCAATGCAGGAAAGATGTGGAGCTGTTGGAGAGGGTCCAGAGAAGGGCCACGAAGACGGTTAGAGGGCTGGAGCACCTCCCGTACAAAGACAAGCTGAGGGAGCTGGGCTTGTTCAGCCTGGAGAGGAGAAGGCTGCATGAAGACCTCATTGCAGGCTTCCAGCATTTAAAAGGGGATTATAAATAGGAAGAGAATCAACTTTTTACTCAAGTACACAGTGATAGGACAAGAAGAAATAGTTTTAAGCTCAAGGAAGGAAGGTTTAGATTGGATGTCAGGGGGAAGTTCTTCACAGATTGAGCAGTGAGGTGCTCGAACAGGCTACCCAGAGAGGTTGTAGATGCCCCATCTCTGGAGGTGTTCAAGGACAGGTTGGATGGGGCCCTGGGCAACCTGGTCTAGTACCAGATCTGGAGGTTGGTGTTCCTGCCTGTGGCAGGGTGGTTGGAACTTGATGATCCTTGGGGTCCTTTCCAACCCAAGCCATTCCATGATTCTATGATAAGGAATGTGTTAAATGGCCTCAACCATGAATGAGAGTAGGACACGTACTTAGCTAACTTACAGCAAATGTTAAACTCACCTTTGTAAGTGTGAGTTATGGTACCACAGCAACAGCTCATTAGGACTATTAAGGAATTTTCAGCAGGAAGATGTAGGAGACAATGCCTCTTTCTATGGCCAAGTGTACCTTGTAGGTATCAAAATTAATGTTAATTAAGGAAAGAAAGAAACCTGGTCCTTCAGAATAACACAGGAAAAACTGCCTTGGGTTAAATCCCTCCTCTGTGGCATGCAAAGACTTGAAGCTGCTTCTCCCATCTCTCCAGTGAGTTCTCCACTTCTCAGACAAATAACAGGAGCTCTTTTCTCTCTTAAAAACATTGAAAAACATTAGTTCCTTCTGGAATGGACAGGAAAATACAAAAATATCTTATTAATTTGTTTCATAGGTTGTGAAAACAATGTTTGCTTTCAGTTATACTGGAGATTTACTCATAGATAACTCTCTGTGCTTCATTATCCACACTCTTACCACTTGCAACAGCTATCTCTGAACACTGCTGTCTGTACCTGTGTAAATGCAAAAACGAGTTGTGAGATGCACAATAAATAAGGGAAAGTGGCTGTGTGCTAGGAATACAGTTGTCTTATGCTATCGTGAAAATACAGTCCAGCAAAATGTTTCATCAGGAAGAAATAAGGGATGAGTGTTACCTGATAAATCATTTTTACTATAAAGCCCTTAGGGAAGAAATTCTACATTAAAATACAAGATTCTTCACTGATGAGCACTGAGCAGACTTTAATAAATCCAGTTAATAGTATTAACAATAGCTAATTATTTTCTATTATTTTGTTTTCCCCCCCATACTCAAAACATTGGTCCTGAATATATTCCTCATCTCCGCCTCTCACTATAATGATACAGCACACTGAGAATTGGGATAGAAATTAAAAGAAAGATGTGGGGGCACTGTGTAAATAGAAATCTCCAAAGGGATATAAAAAATGTAAATAAAGTCATTGGAAATAACCTCTTGGGCTGAGTCATTTGCACAATGAGAAGCTGGGTCGCGTAAGGAGTGGTCGGAATAATCCTCTGGGAAATGGTGAATTGAAAGCAATCAATGGCTTTCATGAGGCAATACTTGGCTTCAGCTCCTAGTATTTATGGCTTTCTGTTTCCTGGCCCTCCCGTATATGGCTAACTACTGAAAGAAGGTGTGAAGAGAAAGCTTTCAGCTGCCTTTTTACCAGGACAGTAGCATTTGAATGAGTAGTTGTTAAAAACAAGAGGAATCTCAGAGATTCAACTGACCTCTTATTTGGTAGTCCTCAAAAATACAGCATTTCTGAGTAAAAGCACAACACCTGGAAAGACTGATGAACATTTAGAGGGCATTTTATCCAATGTCCTGTTCACCATTGAAATTATCACAGAATTATAAATGGCTCAGGTTGGAAGGATCCTCTGGCCATCTCGTCCAATCCCTGATCAAAGAAGATCACCTACTGCAGGGTGTCCAAGTAGCTACTGAAAATCTCCAAAGAGGAGACTCCACAATTTCTCTTAACAACCTGTGATAGTGCTCTGTCATCCACATGATGCAGAAGTGATTCTTGATGTTCAGATGAAACCTCTTGTGTTCCAGTTTGTGCTCATTACTTCTTGTCCCAGTGTGACACCACTGAAAAAAAAAGCCTACTCTGTCCTCTTTGTATACTTCCTTCTGGTATTTATGGACATGGATGAGATCCCTCTGAGCATCTTCTTCAAGCTGAACAGTTCAAGAACTTTCATCCTTTTGTTGGGAAAACTTCTGCTTCAATCAGCTTGCTCAATCATATTTATCCCAACAAGACTCTTCTACTTTCTTTATTTGAATAAAGGAAGAGCCCACTGGGGCATACCCCTGTGGGGTCTCTCAAAGTACTGGGGGACACAGCCCCTCTTTTATCCCTGCACCCTGATGCTAGTGAGTCCTTCCCTCTTTCCCCATTGACTAAGGTTCTCAGGGTTCACATTCTTCTCGGTTGCCTATCACGCACTCATCCCTCCCACTATGTATCCTCCTTTGTTTCCTCAGTTAATGCATACTTTGTAATCTGGATCCTTTGCTTGTTGCTCTGACCAACTAGACTTATCTTTGTATCTTATTTGATAAAGTCCATCCTCCCCTCTGTCCTGTCAAGCAAGCAAGATTTACAAGTAGTTGCCAAGCTAGCATCTCCTGCCATATATCTACAAGATAAATTTGTTTAACCAGATTTTCTTCTCAAGTTTTATTTTGCAAGGACATCTTATCTTTTCTTCTTTCATCTTACTTTCCTCCTAGGATATGTGTTCAACCCTTTGATTATCTTTGTGGCCCTCCATTGGACTGTTCCCAGTATGTTCATGTTTCTCTCGAATTGGAGCGCTCAGAATTGGACATAGTACTCCTGGTGTGGCCTTGGCACTGCTGAGTAGAATAGGATGGCAATGTTCTCTGTGCTAACACACATTAGGGAGTGCAAACTGAAACATATGAAAGCCGAGGGCAAAGTGACCCTGCCTAAGAGGGATCACACAGGTGCAACACTTCAAGGCAAGCTGGCAAACACAGCATCTGACCATTAGCAGAAAGCAATGAAAATTCCTCAAGAAGGAAAACAAAAATCTCCACTTCTCAGTGACTTATTTTTTGAATAAAAGGTCTATAATTTTTTACAAAGCATTTCCCAAGTGCTTTATGGAGATTGCTCATCTCTAGAAGGATTATCCATCAGCTGTTCCACAAAATCTCTTATAGTCTTAGGTATCCTCTTAGTTTATACAAGGAATTTTACACATCTGATTCTTAATATGTAAAAATCCATCACATGGAGAAGGACAATTCATGTTATCCCCACAGCTACATAGTCTACAGCACTGGGCCTCTTGAGATGTGTTTACTATAGATCTCATAGATCACAGCGCACAGGTAGTCTGTTCAGAAAGACTGATCCAATAA
>PPHD01026939.1:0-11311 GCA_002909625.1 Bambusicola thoracicus
GCTTATGACTGTCAGGAATTATTAAGAGCTGGTTCGGTGAATAAAAAGCATTCTGCTCTCAGATTATGCAAAAGACAGTGCTGCTGAAAGCAAGCAAATGGTACGAGAAAGCAGAGATGTGAGCAAAAAATGTCTTTGTGTCCCACAGGTGAGGCATGAGGAAAAAACGACATTTATTCAAAACCCTATAAGCCACCATTTAACATTTTACAGAAATGATCACAGAATCGCAGGGACTGGAAGGGACATCTGGAGAGCAGCCAGCCCAACCCCCTGCTACAGCAGGCTCCCCACAGTAGGCCATGATCAGATCACAGCCCGATTCAGCCCTATCCCCTACGTCAGTGCCGGACCTGACACCACCCCCATTCCCTCAGCACCACCGCTGCGCGCCAACCCACGAACTTCCGCTTCCGGCGCCCCGCCCTCATGCGCTCAGCCCCTCGGATAGGGCGGGGCGAGGCGCGGCGTGCTGACGTCAAGTGACGCGTGCGGGGCGCTGCCCGGAAGCGGAAGCGGGCCGGTCGGCGCTGAGGTGCGGAAGCGGCTGGCGGAGGCCGGCTTTTCGGTTCGGTGGACGGCGGTGGCGGGAAGGGCAGCTCCGGCCGGCCGCAGCCAGTGTCGTCTCGTGTTCTTCCCGTCGCCCCGCCATGTCGGGCAACCTGCAGGTAGAGGGGGTCCTGTTGAATCCCGGCGCGCTGCAGCCGGCGGGTGGGAGGGCGGGCTGGGCGGGGTGGGGCGCCGGGCTGGGCCTGGGGGCAGAAGTGCTGACACCAGCGGTGGGGCGTTGAGGAGGCCTGGGTGGGGCTCGGAGGCGCCGGAGGACCCCGGGTAGTCCCATGCCCGGCTGGGACCTGAAGGCCCGTTGGCCTCTGAGGCGAGACTGCGGCCTGCTGTGAGCTGGAGGCTTAGTTTGGACTGGGTTTCTGCTGAGAGTACGACTCTTGGAAATGCTTGACTGCTCTCTATTCCTTTATTATTATTTTATTTTAGCCTTCAGTTGCGGGAGTGTAATTGCTTGTGTTGCCGGTTCAAAATAGATCCAGGAATAATCTGTGCAAAAAGTAGTTTTAAACCTATTTAAACCACGTCCATGCGTGTAAGCTTAAGGCTATGTAGCACTTATACTGACCGAGCTGGGAGGGATCTTGCTGCAGCCTTCCAGTGCTTGGTGGGAGCTTATAAACAGGAGGGGGACTGCCTTTTTACATGGTCTGACAGAGGTAGGGCAAAGGGGTATGGTTTTAAACCAAAAGCGGGGAGATTAAAGTTAGATGTTAGGAGGAAACTCCTAACTCAGAGAGGGTTGCAAGGCTCTTGCACAGCTGCCCAGAGAAGCTGTGGTGCCCCATCCCTGAAGGTACTCAAGGTCATGTTGGATGGGGCCCTGGGCAGCCTGAGCTGCTGGGGGGGTAGCCTTGACTATGCAAGGGGGATTGGAACTGGATGGGCTTTACAGTCCCTTCCAACCTGCGCCCTTCTGTGAAATCAGAGGGCCCAGAGTAAGCAGAAGAGCGAAGCCAGTGTTCATTCTGAGGGTGGTGTTCATCCAACTATCAAACTATAGCCCCATAGAAATAGTTTGTCCCTCATTTATGGTTACAACTATGCCTTATTTCATCCAACTTTCATAAATTATTTCCTGTTTGATACTGGTGTTTCTTGTTGCAATAGCAGACTAAGAGCCTTCCTAATGTAATAAAGTACCAGAGCTGAGAATCTAATACCCAAGTGATGGTTTTCGGAGTGAGTGAATACCAAAACCAGTCAGTACAGGATGTGGACCTTTGTTTTTGTATTTCAGAGGAGCAGGGCTCTAAGATGCCCTGTTAAGAGAGTTACCATTGAATAGAGGCAGTCTTTGCCGTTTAGAACAGAGAACCACAGCATCATAGAATGTCCTGGGTTGGAAGTGCTACACAGGAATCATCAAGTCCAACTCTTGTTTGTTATTTGGGTATAGTGTCGTTTGTGTCATAGCCCTGTTTTTGTTCTAAGTTCTGTGTCAAAGAACAGATGTTTGCTGTTTTCGGCACTTGTCACAAAGGATCCATAGTCTTGCTCGTCAGATGATCGTTTTGAAGTAAATTACTCTCGATTTCAGATGGATCCAGTGAGGTGATCTTTACTTCCAAAAAGGCAAGACAAAACAATGGAAGGAGAAATGTTTTTCCTCCCGCTCTGATGGCTGCAGCATATCTGCTCGGTTTTGACCGAGATGCATCAGAGCATCTGGTTACTGTTGAGAGTATGTGCACAGCAGTGTGTAGTGATAATTTAGGTACGTTTCCTGTCTATTGGGCTCCCCCCATATGCACACTGGGGCATATCAAGTACCTAAAGCCTTCAAGAGAAGCTCGCCAAGTAATGAGTCTTTGAAACCAACTCCTGGCACTGGGTGGGAAGGGAAAGGGTGCTGCTCTCATTGCTTTGTAATCGTGTACTTCCAGTATCAACTCTGATGCCAATAGGATTTGATGAAGACAACTGACAGCAAGTCTTCAATAACAGCAGCTGTTTTGGGTAAACATTAAGGAGCAGAAAAGCTGGCGACCAAAAAGCAGTCAGAGCAGCAGCTTGAAATCTCTTTGATCACACAAAACGCTCACGCAACGCTCATTTGAATTATTTACCTTTGTTACAGAAAGCGATAGACCTTGCTAGTAAGGCAGCACAAGAAGATAAAGCAGGAAACTATGAAGAAGCCTTCCGGTTGTACCAGCATGCTGTGCAGTATTTAATCCACGTTGTTAAATGTAAGTGTAATGCACGGGGTGATTGAGTCAAGTTTTGTATTGCCCGGAGTAGTCTCCTCTTTGACACCAATGTTTAACTTCTGACTGTTGTTGTCACTGACACTTGCTCTCTGTAGTTTGGCTGAGGTGTTATATTATTGTGCAACTTTTGTCCTCGCTATATTGCATGCCTGCTCCCTTCTTGTAAGAACTCTTAGTTATATCCACAGGTTGTTTTGTGCTCATCAACTCATGCCACTTACTTCCCTGTGGTTTTTCTACTGGCATTTTTTACTCATTTATATCAGTCACGCTCGTCACCTTGGCCAGCAGAATGTATGAGGTGGACTTGTATTCTCTCATTTTTCTTCAGTTTTCATTCCCTCACAACTCTTTTATGCCTTTGTTTTCACGTTTCTGTGTGCCTTTTGCCTCGTGTCCGGGGTTTGTATGCAAAGAATGCATTCCCTTAATGTAGGTAACAGGCCTAACTTGAGTGCGTCGGGGTTGCTGGCCTGACATAAGTGCGCTCACAGAACTCCTATGACTTGGAAAACAAGACAAAAACCACTATTTTCTTTATAGTTACTTGGGGATCGATAAACACAAATTATACGGTTGTATGGGAACTGTTGAATCATGGCCTGAACCTCTGATTGAGCACCTGAGGCGAGCGCTGAGTCAGCTGCAGGGGCACAGGTGAATGCAGTTTCACCTGAGTGACCGGAGGGGGTTTTGTTGTTAACTACGCGTTGTTTCTCTTCAAACTCTTAGATGAAACGCAGGGTGATAAAGCAAAGCAGAGCATTAGAGTGAAATGTGCCGAATACCTGGACAGAGCGGAAAAACTGAAAGAGTATCTGAAAAAGAGAGAAAAAACTGCACCAAAGCCAGTTAAAGAGTCTGGTCCTGCTGATGGAAAAGGGTATGTTTGGGGGGAAAGTAAAGCAAAATACTTCCTGAACTCAGCTTATCCTATGATTCAGCTTCTCAGAGATCATTTTAAATAGTGTTTTTGAAGTGCTTCGCTTCAGGTAACCGCTAATGCTGAAGGACAGCGGGCTTAAAAAGGAAAAATAATGTGAATTAATATTATGGGCTTTTCTGTGCTTGTTGGCTACATCTTTGAATGCTTCCATAGGAAATTCACTGAAGAATGAAAGCTGTTTCACGCTAATACTTGTTTTTTTTGTTGTTTCAAGGCCATTGAGCCTAGTAACACAATTCTTCTGCATGTGAATACTTAATAACTAGAAAATAAGTCCAGATTTGGTTGGTTTGGATGATTAGTGTGTTGTGCGTTTTATCTGTCTCACATTAGATGAGAGGTAACGAGGTTCTGTCGTAGGCTGATGTTCTGATGGTCTGAATTGCTCTATTGCCTTGCTCCTCCCTATCCACTGCTCTCCTTTTATTAGATCTGTTTTTCACTTGGCACACCTGAGAGCTGAATCTGCCCACCTGAACAAGCAGAGCCTCTTTTGTATTTGCTAGGGTAGAAGAAAGGTTTCACAATGGTGTCTCTAGGTGAGGTTGCCCTTTTTGGTAGTCCTGAACAGCTAGAACTGCTCAGTTGTCTCTTGAAACTTCACCTGATTTTCAGCTTCTTTCACTGTCTGCTCATTTCATGGGTTTTACTTTTTCGAGCTGCACTGTATTCTGCTGGTTTATAGTAGAAGGAAGCGCGAGGCTGCACGTCTCCATTCCATTTGTTCCCTATCTCGTCTACTTTATTCTGCTTTTAATTTCCAGTTTGCTTTGACAAGACTAGAGAGTTTCATAGTACTACATGGAACTGACCAAGTCCAGTTGCAATTCTGGACAAGGAGTAAGTGCCAGCATCTACAGTGAAGCCATTCCGCTGCTTCCACGATGCTTTTGTTTCCTAGAGGCTGAGTCAACACGTGTAGAAGTGCATTAAGAGGAAGGGCTCAGGCCTGTACGGAAGTTGAAATGATTGCAGTGGGAGGGGGGGGTTAGAATGTACTGTAGAAAAACAAGACTACAAGGATGTAAACTTGTAGAGAGCTGAAAGAATCTGAAATCATAAGGTTTTTCATTCCTCAGAGTGATGTGTTTTCTACTTCTTGCTTTCTGATTTGTGACCTGGGACAGCAGTTTCTCAGTGCGTTTCAGCATTTTATTTCTTGTTTCCAAATCAGGAATGACAGTGATGGGGAAGGAGAGTCAGAGGATCCTGAGAAAAAGAAATTGCAGAATCAGCTTCAAGGTAACTTCAAAGCCTCCGTTTATTTAAATAGAGGTGACTTTGGTCAAGTGAATTTCTACTTGTTTGGGTTTTTTGTTGGGTCTGTTTTGCCAGTTAACTTGTTGTCTTTAAGTGACTCAGCTAGTATATACTCTTTACATCCAGAAGTACAGTCTTTATGACAGTATGGGTTTGCATGCCATGAAATTCAGTGGTGCGTATGTTGAAATGGGATCATTGATCAAGAAAACATTTTCCAAAGGGAGTAGTTACAAGATCCCAGGTAGCTATTTTGTTAGCCTGTGCAGTTGTACTCTTACGTGCATTGACATATTATTGCCTAGAGACCAGAGTAACACATGTCATCCAAGTACATGGTGTAAGCAGGACCATTTTCACAGAAAGGCCTGAACTCAAGTTGATAAGGTGGGAAGATGGATTCTTGTTTGTTCATCGCAACGGGCGGGATTTCCTCGTGTTGCAGTGATAAGGGGTGTTGCTCACTTGAGTAACATAATTGTGTTCTTGAAATAATGTGCTGTACACATCCAGTGATGCAATATATAGCAGCTAGCAGTAGTTTTTTACGTAGTAAAGAAGTGGCTTAGCTTGATATTTAAAGACCTTTTGTGCTCTGTTGGCTTAGTCTTCCAGCTGTTCTTTTACACCTACAAAATGAGGAAGCCACGATCGATGTCCTGTTCCATTTGTTTCCGGGTATGTCAGGTCCACATAACTGATAGCTTGGAGCTAATCTCATGTTCCTACTTGTTCTACTAATTAATTTAGTGATGGAGCCTGGTTACAGTCTTAAAGAAAAACTGAGTTGTAATCAACCTAGCAGAAGCATTTAGGGCATTAAAAGTGAGTGGCTGGATTGCTGTATATAGATTGCAAGCAGAAAATATTTCCTTCAATCTGATGAGACAGGCATGAAGGAAAAGTAAAAGTCTCTAAGGAGATGGACAAAAAGTGAACAAATGTCATTTGCTTTATTAGTTAGCCACGAGTAGCAGTACACTTTCCATTGTAGAAAACGGATGTCAACCAATTCACAGAGCTCTGCAGGCACAAGGGAAAAGTGACAAGAAAATAGCTAGCAAAAACTGGTTGTGAACTAACAGAAAGCCCTTTGTAGAGAAAAAATGGCAACTGAACAGTTCACCGTGCTTGAGTACCAAAAGATAAGCATTGGGGTAGATGGCATTAGTTCATCTGGGACGATTTCTCTTGTCTTTTGGATTTGTCTTGAGTAGGGTTTCGAGATGTGCAGCTGGGTCACTAGCTCAGATGGGAGCTGTCCCATCTAAAAGTCACCCAGGTAACAGAGTTTTTATCTTCAGACTGACTAACGTGAAGTCTCAAGAGAGGGGGACATCACAGCTCAGCAGCTAAAATCAAACAAAGTAATTAGTGGCCCAGAGCTTGGCAGTAGAAGAGGAATTTAGCCAAGTCCTGGTGACTGGATTATGATTACAGCAATATGAGGTCCATCTTTGGCTTTTTGGAGCCTATGCGTGTTTTGTTAGTGCTGTTATGAGTGCCAAATTATGGTGATGGAAATAAGTTGCGTTCCTCTCCTCCAGGACTGGAATATGGAGGAAGCAGCATGGGTAGGGACAGCAACAGCAACAGCCTTCTCAATAACACAGAGACATTTTCTTCTTTGTTTTAACTGATGTTTATTTTGCCAGCAAGCGGCAGGCCAAGAGAGGTAGATGTTGGCCTCCCAGCCTGCTGGAGCTGTGCTCTGACGGCAGTGCGGTGCCGGCCTAGCGCTGCCGCCGGGGCCGCCTTTTGGGAGGTGGGGGTGAGTCCTGGGGGCTGCTGCAGGCCTTCCTCTTCGAGGGGCGCTGGGGACCCCACACGAGCGGTCCCTGTCCCGGGTGGAGGGGCCCGCTGCCACCACCTGCCCTGGCTCCTCCTGTGGCTCCTCTGCTGAGGGTGCGGTGGTGGTGCTGGGGTGCCCAGGTCCCCCAGTAGAGCTGCCGGGCAGCTCCTCGGTGCTGGGCCCTGCGGGGCTGGCAAAGTGGCCCGGGCCCAAGACGGGAGGCTCCTGATGTCTGGTGCTGGTGCTGGCTGCGGGGTTGTCCTTCCACCCTCCTGCAGCACGGCCTTCCTGGTGGTCCAGCTGGCGACGGATCATGGGGCCGTACAGGGCTGCAGCGGTGCTGATGAGCTGCCTCACAAAGGGCAGCATATCAGCATTGGTGATTGGCTGCAGCTCCCGCACCAAGGCCTCCTCGTCCAGGCCGTGCTCGCAGAGGAAGTTCATAGTGGTCCGCTGTCCCACTTCCACTTCCCACCAGTCACTGCTGGACTCCTCCTGGATCTCCTCCCGCAGCCACTGGAGCAGGGGTTCGAGGTCTCCCTGATGTTCTTTGAAGAAGACAGCCCAGACCTCGGCAGGGAAGTTGTGCTCAGGTGGGATGAGCACCGACTCTGCAGTCCCCTGCTCATCCTGCAGGCTGTCATCAGAGTGCGCTGCGGGACAGCACACTCCAGATAATCATCGTTCGACCTCTCCGAGTATCGAATGGTGGTGATTTGGTGCCCGCATACGGCACAACTCGGCTTCTTGTTTGCCCACCAGATGGCACAGCCGTAGCAAAGCTGGTGTTTGCAGGGAGTCACGTAGGCGACATCTTCCCGAATTTGCCCGCAGATGGGGCAGATCCATTCAGATGCCACATCCATGGCCCCGGGCTGTGCGGTGGGCTGAGGAGAGCTGAGGTCAGGAAGCTGCTCCCCTCACAGGTGCTGCAGTAGGCAGAAGGTGTTACAAACTGCAAAAGAGAGAGAGAGGCTGCGGTCATTCCGTGATTTTCCTTTGTAATGGTGACACATTGGGGAAAATAAAAAATTGCACATATTTACTCTCTCCACGGTAATCCGTCTTCTGTGAACTGTTCACATTTTCTGCAACTTAGTGAGACACTTTTTTGCCTCTTCTGGTTTGGATGCAGTACTGATTGATGTTGGTCTCTACTCCAGGCTTGCTTTTTACACTGAGTGCTCACAGCAGGGTGCTTGCTCATGCTTCCCTGTGCATCCTACTGTAGGGAGCCTGCTTCATCAGGATGTACGTCGTTGATCTCCTGTTAGGAAGGGTACTCTTCTATAACTGCTGTTGGTATGTTTCCTGGTCAGTTACAAAGTTTGCACACTGCAGAACTTCTAACAACTCTATGCTTACTGATGGTTTATTGTGGTTAAAAAAAAAAAATGTGCCGGATCTCTGTAGAAATAATATCCATTTGAGTAACATTGTTTGATGCTTAAATCTGTGTGGAAATGGCTCAGTTTTATTTAATGTAAGCATACACGTGGATTTCTTTTTTCAAATATATGGTAAGCAAACAGTGGAAAAACATGTATTGGTGATTTATACAATCTTTTCTTATAGGTGCCATTGTTATGGAGCGACCAAATGTGAAATGGAGTGACGTTGCTGGCCTTGAAGGTGCCAAAGAAGCACTTAAAGAAGCAGTTATCTTGCCCATTAAATTTCCTCACTTGTTCACAGGTCTGTATTACAGCATTTATTTCCCATTCTAAATACTACTGTTGAAGTAAGTAGTGTAAGCAGAGTCTCAGAAGGGCATTATGCTGATATATCAGAGGTTCCAGCTGAGCTGTGAATGATCCGTCTGACAGGTGTTTCTTAGGTACATACAGGAAACTTAGTACGTTAGGGAGGCTTCATCAGAAAGATAGACTTGCTCTTGATACAGCATTTTGACCATTGCTGATTTCTTTCTTGCAGGAAAGAGAACACCCTGGAGGGGGATTCTTCTATTTGGACCGCCAGGAACAGGAAAGTCCTATCTAGCAAAAGCTGTTGCAACGGAAGCGAACAATTCCACATTCTTCTCAGTATCTTCCTCTGACCTGGTCTCAAAGTGGTTAGGAGAGAGTGAGAAGTAAGTTGGCGTTGCCAGAGTTGCAGGAAAATATAATCAAGAAGAAATTAATTTTTCAGGGCCAGATAGGACACTCTAAAGAAATTAAATTGGAAGGAAGGTTCATGTGTGTCGTTAAAGCAAACCTTAGGTGTTTCTTTGCTTCAGTGCAGTGTCAGGTAGAAGTACCATAATGCACTGTATTTTGTGCTGCAGCAGCTTCAGTACTCAAGACTGTTTTTAAAACTAGTTCAGACAAAGGTATCAGCAGCACAATGGTGATCAATGCCCTTCCGAACCCAGCTGTGATTGTACAACAAAGTGGTCTGAAGTGTTGGGATACTTTGATTCTTGTCACCTTCTGGCTCATCTGTTGCAGTAGCCCCGCAGATAACGCATGACACTTCTTTCTCTGTGTGAAGGTTTTTATTCTACATTCTGTTTTCAAACAAAATCTTGAAGACATAAAAGATGGGCATACATGGGTTGGAAAGGATGACCACTCTTGAAATATTTGCTCTGCATGTTTGTTTGTTACGATGAGATGTGTTAACAAGACTAGGAAGCCTAAAGTTACTTTATTCTGTGGTATCTCACTCAGCATCTCAGCATAATGCAGTATTATTGGATCTGAAGGGATGTTGTATCTGTGTTAATATCTTACGTGGGATTCGTTTCACTTTTCATCTTTAGCTTTTTCTTAACAAAGTCGCTGTGTCATAATCCAAAGTTGCATGGTTTTGCCTGTGTGCACATTAAGATAACTGCAGCTGTCTCCTTTTTTAAGATTAGTGAAAAACCTATTCCAGCTTGCCAGAGAAAACAAGCCCTCTATTATCTTCATCGATGAGATCGATTCACTGTGTGGGTCAAGAAGTGAAAATGAAAGCGAGGCTGCTAGACGGATTAAAACAGAGTTTTTAGTCCAGATGCAAGGTAAGTTTATTAGTTTTCAGAATCAAAGGAGTTCAGCTCTGCATAAAATGCATGGCTTACATGTGAAAAGATGTGCAGCTTTACCCCCTTATGTTTTGTAAATGTTCTAAAACGTTATCAGGCAGTCTCTGTTTACTTTCTAAATGGTGAAATGATTTCTTCCTTGGTACAGGGGTTGGTGTTGATAATGAAGGAATTTTGGTCTTAGGAGCAACAAACATACCCTGGGTTTTGGATTCTGCTATCAGGAGAAGGTATGTTGGCCTGTGATCGATGTATTCATGGTTATGGTAAGAAATTTGCAACTATTATGAGGGTTCATCGTGAGGCTGTTTGAGTGAGTGATCCACTTGATCCTTGCAGGCATGGCTCATGAGATGGACTGAGTCAAATATCCTCTTCACTTAAGAGGTGGATTGTTCTCTCTTACGTATGTCCTGTAGTCTGTGTGATCTCTTAGTCAGCTAATTCTGCTTGACTAAGCAAAAATCTTCTGTTTCATTGCTGACTGGTTTCCTGGTGAGCATGGGGGCAAGGTACAACATAAGCAAGTCAGAAGGGTAAGAGGCGGCAGAGCCATCGTTTTCAACTGTAGCAAACCCTTGAATAGCTTGAGTAGTTTCACAGAATTTAAGTAACGCAGAAGCATTGTTTTCGCTGTACTGGTCACACAGTTTGTGTGATTTTTCAGTGTACGTTTCTACTGCCTTTCTGTAATGGGATGACGTTTGTATCTGATTAGCTGGATCTTTCAGTTGCAGAGCAGGAAAGGACAAACACAGTTGTGTGACAAATGTGATTATGTTGTGATGAAGATACAACCTGTATCTTGGTAATTTTTATAATGGTAATTTTTGTAGGCTAAAGAAACATTCCTTTTTGGTGACAGTGTCATTTTATCTACGTACTTAATTCAACTCGACCACGCTTTGACTGGGGAGTTTAAGCCATGTGGCCTCCAGAGGTCGCTTCCATCCTGTGCGAGTGTAGTTTCATAGAAGGAATAAGAGGTGAATGCGGTACTTAACATTTCAAGTCATTCTTTGCAGTGTGAACGAGTATCTCTCGTTCTTGTCCAAAAAACTTAAAAGGATCTTGTAGAGCGTGGCAGTATCAGAAGGAATTTTTCATGGCTTTGGCCCACTTACCTATAGGAAGTTAATAGTGTTCTGCAGAACTTGGAGTTGGTTCTATTTCCCTGATGGGAGGTCGTCCTCTCTTTGAGAACAGATGCTTCAAAGGAAGCACCGCAAGTATCTACCATTCCTACCAGCAACTATATTGAGAGTAAGACTTCAAATTTGTTTCCAACTACAACGTTCTCTACTTACAAACTTTAGAAACTGGTTGTGTGAATGTGTTATCAGGCAGCTCTTTCTTTGAGTGTGGAGAAACCACTACTACTTCTCTGAAAGGGTGGTCAGGCACTGGAATGGGCTGCCCAGAGAGGTGGTGGAGTCACTGACCCTGGAGGTGTTCAGGGAACGTTTGGATGTTGTGTTGAGGGACGTGGTTTAGTGAGAACTGTT